>JAWNMQ010000065.1:600000-869948 GCA_035043855.1 Drosophila percnosoma | reverse complement strand
TCAAGTGAGCGCACAATTAGCGAGTCCCTCTTTTCAGCCGTGATCAGCATTTGGCCAATTATCATTTGCAGGCAAGCGAACTTTACCAGGAAATAAAGCAGCTCAACTACGCGCCCGAAGACGGTTGCTTCAATCTTTCGAAGGCGTTGCAGCAACGCGAAAATGGAGTTTATCGTCTTTTTACTTTTATCGTCTTTTAGCGTCTTTACGCCAAAAAATTAATTCGTTAAAATTTGTTAAAATGGCTGAGAAATTCAACAACGTATACGAGCAGCAGTTGGAAGAGTTGCAGCAGCGGCTTGCGGAGCTCCAATTGCAGGATCAGCTGCTGGATGAGCTTGTTCTGTCCCCGCTGGCGCCTGACGAGCAGCTGAAAGATGTTGACAAAATGCCACGCAAGCGGTCAAAATCGTTATCTTTCAAGTCTGTGGAGGACATCGACAAACGCTGGGATCCACCGGTGGCCAATGTCTCTCGCAAAAGATCAATATCATTGCATGAGAAACGACGTCACATCAGCCGCATACCCAGGCCGCAAAAATATGCGACAACTGCTGCTGCTGCTGTTGCTGCTGTTGCTGCTGCTGCTGTTGATGCTGTTGCTGCTGCTGCTGTTGATGCTGTCAAAGTTGCCACACCGAGTGGCAAGTTGAGGACACGGTCAAAAATACCCGTTTTTACGGAGCGACAGAAATGGAGTTGCCTCCTCTCGCGGCGGCGACGCCTACTCATTGATTCCAAGTAAGCGGCGCTACTTGTGGAATCAACATCTTCCGAACACTGTGTTGGAAAAATCCTTCTCGCCGGGGAATATATTTACGATCGCCAAATTCAACAAGAGTGGCAGCCAAATGCAAATAATTTGCCTTGGTCAGTAAGCAATAGTTAAAAGTATAATTTCAACATCCAGTTTTGCATTTAAAAATGTAAACATCGCTCTATTATCAGATATACAATTTGTACATATTATCTGTATGTTAAGGTGTTTATTTGATGAATTTTAGATGGTCTGGTGCAAATCTACGATGTTTCCAAGGGGCCAAATGCCTACCGTCTGACAAATGAAAATTTGTCGAAATTCATTTTCATTAATTAGTTTTCGCAATAAATTTACTTTGAAATAATAATCGACCAATACATCGTGCAAAATATTGTTTAAAACTGCGCGCAAAACATCGTGATTTTCAATTAAAATTATTTAAACAATATTTAAACCAATTAAAGCTGAATCTGCCACCAACAACATGAGTTCGCCAATATCCCTTATGGATGAAGATGACGAAGAAATTATCATTTCGCCAGCCATGTATCATTTCGCCAGCCATGAATGTACAAGCCACAGGCGACACCCGCTGCCCCTCAAAACCAAACAAGAAGATGCAAGGCAAATTGCCCTTGCTGCATCTAGCATGCCAATAGACTTTTGCTTAAACCGTTTGAGAATTCTAAGATAAACTTTTATCAAAACAAATGCCCTGAAGTAGGCCACACAAATGCGTCGTTACACATACCGGAGCTGGAGTCTCATTGCAATATCTTGTTAGTTGCCTTTTGGTGCGATTGCACAAATCTCCAAAATCAAAAACTTATCGGAAGAATCACAAAAATCGGTGTTGTACAAAAAAGGTGCTGTGCAAAAAAAGGTTGTACAAGCTATTCATATCTGCCACGTGCAGTGCTTTCGCCAAACAATCTCAGCAACGTTGACACCAAATTGAAGTGTCAAATCAGAAAGACTGAAAATTTGTCGAAATTCATTTTCATTAATTAGTTTTCGCAATAAATTTAATTATACGATGAATTTTCCCAGAACAAGCATTCACAAACAATTTCAAGTGAGCGCACAATTAGCGAGTCCCTCTTTTCAGCCGTGATCAGCATTTGGCCAATGATCATTTGCAGGCAAGCGAACTTTACCAGGAAATAAAGCAGCTCCACTACGCGCCCGAAGACGGTTGCTTCAATCTTTCGAAGGCGTTGCAGCAACGCGAAAATGGAGTTGCCTCCTCTCGCGGCGGCGACGCCTACTCATTGATTCCAAGTAAGCGGCGCTACTTGTGGAATCAACATCTTCCGAACACTGTGTTGGAAAAATCCTTCTCGCCGGGGAATATATTTACGATCGCCAAATTCAACAAGAGTGGCAGCCAAATGCAAATAATTTGCCTTGGTCAGTAAGCAATAGTTAAAAGTATAATTTCAACATCCAGTTTTGCATTTAAAAATGTAAACATCGCTCTATTATCAGATATACAATTTGTACATATTATCTGTATGTTAAGGTGTTTATTTGATGAATTTTAGATGGTCTGGTGCAAATCTACGATGTTTCCAAGGGGCCAAATGCCTACCGTCTGACAAATGAAAATTTGTCGAAATTTATTTTCATTAATTAGTTTTCGCAATAAATTTACTTTGAAATAATAATCGACCAATACATCGTGCAAAATATTGTTTAAAACTGCGCGCAAAACATCGTGATTTTCAATTAAAATTATTTAAACAATATTTAAACCAATTAAAGCTGAATCTGCCACCAACAACATGAGTTCGCCAATATCCCTTATGGATGAAGATGACGAAGAAATTATCATTTCGCCAGCCATGAATGTACAAGCCACAGGCGACACCCGCTGCCCCTCAAAACCAAACAAGAAGATGCAAGGCAAATTGCCCTTGCTGCATCTAGCATGCCAATAGACTTTTGCTTAAACCGTTTGAGAATTCTAAGATAAACTTTTATCAAAACAAATGCCCTGAAGTAGGCCACACAAATGCGTCGTTACACATACCGGAGCTGGAGTCTCATTGCAATATCTTGTTAGTTGCCTTTTGGTGCGATTGCACAAATCTCCAAAATCAAAAACTTATCGGAAGAATCACAAAAATCGGTGTTGTACAAAAAAGGTGCTGTGCAAAAAAAGGTTGTACAAGCTATTCATATCTGCCACGTGCAGTGCTTTCGCCAAACAATCTCAGCAACGTTGACACCAAATTGAAGTGTCAAATCAGAAAGACTGAAAATTTGTCGAAATTCATTTTCATTAATTAGTTTTCGCAATAAATTTAATTATACGATGAATTTTCCCAGAACAAGCATTCACAAACAATTTCAAGTGAGCGCACAATTAGCGAGTCCCTCTCTTCAGCCGTGATCAGCATTTGGCCAATTATCATTTGCAGGCAAGCGAACTTTACCAGGAAATAAAGCAGCTCAACTACGCGCCCGAAGACGGTTGCTTCAATCTTTCGAAGGCGTTGCAGCAACGCGAAAATGGAGTTTATCGTCTTTTTACTTTTATCGTCTTTTAGCGTCTTTACGCCAAAAAATTAATTCGTTAAAATTTGTTAAAATGGCTGAGAAATTCAACAACGTATACGAGCAGCAGTTGGAAGAGTTGCAGCAGCGGCTTGCGGAGCTCCAATTGCAGGATCAGCTGCTGGATGAGCTTGTTCTGTCCCCGCTGGCGCCTGACGAGCAGCTGAAAGATGTTGACAAAATGCCACGCAAGCGGTCAAAATCGTTATCTTTCAAGTCTGTGGAGGACATCGACAAACGCTGGGATCCACCGGTGGCCAATGTCTCTCGCAAAAGATCAATATCATTGCATGAGAAACGACGTCACATCAGCCGCATACCCAGGCCGCAAAAATATGCGACAACTGCTGCTGCTGCTGTTGCTGCTGTTGCTGCTGTTGATGCTGTCAAAGTTGCCACACCGAGTGGCAAGTTGAGGACACGGTCAAAAATACCCGTTTTTACGGAGCGACAGAAATGGAGTTGCCTCCTCTCGCGGCGGCGACGCCTACTCATTGATTCCAAGTAAGCGGCGCTACTTGTGGAATCAACATCTTCCGAACACTGTGTTGGAAAAATCCTTCTCGCCGGGGAATATATTTACGATCGCCAAATTCAACAAGAGTGGCAGCCAAATGCAAATAATTTGCCTTGGTCAGTAAGCAATAGTTAAAAGTATAATTTCAACATCCAGTTTTGCATTTAAAAATGTAAACATCGCTCTATTATCAGATATACAATTTGTACATATTATCTGTATGTTAAGGTGTTTATTTGATGAATTTTAGATGGTCTGGTGCAAATCTACGATGTTTCCAAGGGGCCAAATGCCTACCGTCTGACAAATGAAAATTTGTCGAAATTCATTTTCATTAATTAGTTTTCGCAATAAATTTACTTTGAAATAATAATCGACCAATACATCGTGCAAAATATTGTTTAAAACTGCGCGCAAAACATCGTGATTTTCAATTAAAATTATTTAAACAATATTTAAACCAATTAAAGCTGAATCTGCCACCAACAACATGAGTTCGCCAATATTCCTTATGGATGAAGATGACGAAGAAATTATCATTTCGCCAGCCATGAATGTACAAGCCACAGGCGACACCCGCTGCCCCTCAAAACTAAACAAGAAGATGCAAGGCAAATTGCCCTTGCTGCATCTAGCATGCCAATAGACTTTTGCTTAAACCGTTTGAGAATTCTAAGATAAACTTTTATCAAAACAAATGCCCTGAAGTAGGCAACACAAATGCGTCGTTACACATACCGAAGCTGGAGTCTCATTGCAATATCTTGTTAGTTGCCTTTTGGTGCGATTGCACAAATCTCCAAAATCAAAAACTTATCGGAAGAATCACAAAAATCGGTGTTGTACAAAAAAGGTGCTGTGCAAAAAAAGGTTGTACAAGCTATTCATATCTGCCACGTGCAGTGCTTTCGCCAAACAATCTCAGCAACGTTGACACCAAATTGAAGTGTCAAATCAGAAAAACTGAAAATTTGTCGAAATTCATTTTCATTAATTAGTTTTCGCAATAAATTTAATTATACGATGAATTTTCCCAGAACAAGCATTCACAAACAATTTCAAGTGAGCGCACAATTAGCGAGTCCCTCTTTTCAGCCGTGATCAGCATTTGGCCAATTATCATTTGCAGGCAAGCGAACTTTACCAGGAAATAAAGCAGCTCAACTACGCGCCCGAAGACGGTTGCTTCAATCTTTCGAAGGCGTTGCAGCAACGCGAAAATGGAGTTTATCGTCTTTTTACTTTTATCGTCTTTTAGCGTCTTTACGCCAAAAAATTAATTCGTTAAAATTTGTTAAAATGGCTGAGAAATTCAACAACGTATACGAGCAGCAGTTGGAAGAGTTGCAGCAGCGGCTTGCGGAGCTCCAATTGCAGGATCAGCTGCTGGATGAGCTTGTTCTGTCCCCGCTGGCGCCTGACGAGCAGCTGAAAGATGTTGACAAAATGCCACGCAAGCGGTCAAAATCGTTATCTTTCAAGTCTGTGGAGGACATCGACAAACGCTGGGATCCACCGGTGGCCAATGTCTCTCGCAAAAGATCAATATCATTGCATGAGAAACGACGTCACATCAGCCGCATACCCAGGCCGCAAAAATATGCGACAACTGCTGCTGCTGCTGTTGCTGCTGTTGCTGCTGCTGCTGTTGATGCTGTCAAAGTTGCCACACCGAGTGGCAAGTTGAGGACACGGTCAAAAATACCCGTTTTTACGGAGCGACAGAAATGGAGTTGCCTCCTCTCGCGGCGGCGACGCCTACTCATTGATTCCAAGTAAGCGGCGCTACTTGTGGAATCAACATCTTCCGAACACTGTGTTGGAAAAATCCTTCTCGCCGGGGAATATATTTACGATCGCCAAATTCAACAAGAGTGGCAGCCAAATGCAAATAATTTGCCTTGGTCAGTAAGCAATAGTTAAAAGTATAATTTCAACATCCAGTTTTGCATTTAAAAATGTAAACATCGCTCTATTATCAGATATACAATTTGTACATATTATCTGTATGTTAAGGTGTTTATTTGATGAATTTTAGATGGTCTGGTGCAAATCTACGATGTTTCCAAGGGGCCAAATGCCTACCGTCTGACAAATGAAAATTTGTCGAAATTTATTTTCATTAATTAGTTTTCGCAATAAATTTACTTTGAAATAATAATCGACCAATACATCGTGCAAAATATTGTTTAAAACTGCGCGCAAAACATCGTGATTTTCAATTAAAATTATTTAAACAATATTTAAACCAATTAAAGCTGAATCTGCCACCAACAACATGAGTTCGCCAATATTCCTTATGGATGAAGATGACGAAGAAATTATCATTTCGCCAGCCATGAATGTACAAGCCACAGGCGACACCCGCTGCCCCTCAAAACTAAACAAGAAGATGCAAGGCAAATTGCCCTTGCTGCATCTAGCATGCCAATAGACTTTTGCTTAAACCGTTTGAGAATTCTAAGATAAACTTTTATCAAAACAAATGCCCTGAAGTAGGCCACACAAATGCGTCGTTACACATACCGGAGCTGGAGTCTCATTGCAATATCTTGTTAGTTGCCTTTTGGTGCGATTGCACAAATCTCCAAAATCAAAAACTTATCGGAAGAATCACAAAAATCGGTGTTGTACAAAAAAGGTGCTGTGCAAAAAAAGGTTGTACAAGCTATTCATATCTGCCACGTGCAGTGCTTTCGCCAAACAATCTCAGCAACGTTGACACCAAATTGAAGTGTCAAATCAGAAAAACTGAAAATTTGTCGAAATTCATTTTCATTAATTAGTTTTCGCAATAAATTTAATTATACGATGAATTTTCCCAGAACAAGCATTCACAAACAATTTCAAGTGAGCGCACAATTAGCGAGTCCCTCTTTTCAGCCGTGATCAGCATTTGGCCAATTATCATTTGCAGGCAAGCGAACTTTACCAGGAAATAAAGCAGCTCAACTACGCGCCCGAAGACGGTTGCTTCAATCTTTCGAAGGCGTTGCAGCAACGCGAAAATGGAGTTTATCGTCTTTTTACTTTTATCGTCTTTTAGCGTCTTTACGCCAAAAAATTAATTCGTTAAAATTTGTTAAAATGGCTGAGAAATTCAACAACGTATACGAGCAGCAGTTGGAAGAGTTGCAGCAGCGGCTTGCGGAGCTCCAATTGCAGGATCAGCTGCTGGATGAGCTTGTTCTGTCCCCGCTGGCGCCTGACGAGCAGCTGAAAGATGTTGACAAAATGCCACGCAAGCGGTCAAAATCGTTATCTTTCAAGTCTGTGGAGGACATCGACAAACGCTGGGATCCACCGGTGGCCAATGTCTCTCGCAAAAGATCAATATCATTGCATGAGAAACGACGTCACATCAGCCGCATACCCAGGCCGCAAAAATATGCGACAACTGCTGCTGCTGCTGTTGCTGCTGTTGCTGCTGCTGCTGTTGATGCTGTCAAAGTTGCCACACCGAGTGGCAAGTTGAGGACACGGTCAAAAATACCCGTTTTTACGGAGCGACAGAAATGGAGTTGCCTCCTCTCGCGGCGGCGACGCCTACTCATTGATTCCAAGTAAGCGGCGCTACTTGTGGAATCAACATCTTCCGAACACTGTGTTGGAAAAATCCTTCTCGCCGGGGAATATATTTACGATCGCCAAATTCAACAAGAGTGGCAGCCAAATGCAAATAATTTGCCTTGGTCAGTAAGCAATAGTTAAAAGTATAATTTCAACATCCAGTTTTGCATTTAAAAATGTAAACATCGCTCTATTATCAGATATACAATTTGTACATATTATCTGTATGTTAAGGTGTTTATTTGATGAATTTTAGATGGTCTGGTGAAAATCTACGATGTTTCCAAGGGGCCAAATGCCTACCGTCTGACAAATGAAAATTTGTCGAAATTCATTTTCATTAATTAGTTTTCGCAATAAATTTACTTTGAAATAATAATCGACCAATACATCGTGCAAAATATTGTTTAAAACTGCGCGCAAAACATCGTGATTTTCAATTAAAATTATTTAAACAATATTTAAACCAATTAAAGCAGAATCTGCCACCAACAACATGAGTTCGCCAATATCCCTTATGGATGAAGATGACGAAGAAATTATCATTTCGCCAGCCATGAATGTACAAGCCACAGGCGACACCCGCTGCCCCTCAAAACTAAACAAGAAGATGCAAGGCAAATTGCCCTTGCTGCATCTAGCATGCCAATAGACTTTTGCTTAAACCGTTTGAGAATTCTAAGATAAACTTTTATCAAAACAAATGCCCTGAAGTAGGCAACACAAATGCGTCGTTACACATACCGAAGCTGGAGTCTCATTGCAATATCTTGTTAGTTGCCTTTTGGTGCGATTGCACAAATCTCCAAAATCAAAAACTTATCGGAAGAATCACAAAAATCGGTGTTGTACAAAAAAGGTGCTGTGCAAAAAAAGGTTGTACAAGCTATTCATATCTGCCACGTGCAGTGCTTTCGCCAAACAATCTCAGCAACGTTGACACCAAATTGAAGTGTCAAATCAGAAAGACTGAAAATTTGTCGAAATTCATTTTCATTAATTAGTTTTCGCAATAAATTTAATTATACGATGAATTTTCCCAGAACAAGCATTCACAAACAATTTCAAGTGAGCGCACAATTAGCGAGTCCCTCTTTTCAGCCGTGATCAGCATTTGGCCAATTATCATTTGCAGGCAAGCGAACTTTACCAGGAAATAAAGCAGCTCAACTACGCGCCCGAAGACGGTTGCTTCAATCTTTCGAAGGCGTTGCAGCAACGCGAAAATGGAGTTTATCGTCTTTTTACTTTTATCGTCTTTTAGCGTCTTTACGCCAAAAAATTAATTCGTTAAAATTTGTTAAAATGGCTGAGAAATTCAACAACGTATACGAGCAGCAGTTGGAAGAGTTGCAGCAGCGGCTTGCGGAGCTCCAATTGCAGGATCAGCTGCTGGATGAGCTTGTTCTGTCCCCGCTGGCGCCTGACGAGCAGCTGAAAGATGTTGACAAAATGCCACGCAAGCGGTCAAAATCGTTATCTTTCAAGTCTGTGGAGGACATCGACAAACGCTGGGATCCACCGGTGGCCAATGTCTCTCGCAAAAGATCAATATCATTGCATGAGAAACGACGTCACATCAGCCGCATACCCAGGCCGCAAAAATATGCGACAACTGCTGCTGCTGCTGTTGCTGCTGTTGCTGCTGCTGCTGTTGATGCTGTCAAAGTTGCCACACCGAGTGGCAAGTTGAGGACACGGTCAAAAATACCCGTTTTTACGGAGCGACAGAAATGGAGTTGCCTCCTCTCGCGGCGGCGACGCCTACTCATTGATTCCAAGTAAGCGGCGCTACTTGTGGAATCAACATCTTCCGAACACTGTGTTGGAAAAATCCTTCTCGCCGGGGAATATATTTACGATCGCCAAATTCAACAAGAGTGGCAGCCAAATGCAAATAATTTGCCTTGGTCAGTAAGCAATAGTTAAAAGTATAATTTCAACATCCAGTTTTGCATTTAAAAATGTAAACATCGCTCTATTATCAGATATACAATTTGTACATATTATCTGTATGTTAAGGTGTTTATTTGATGAATTTTAGATGGTCTGGTGAAAATCTACGATGTTTCCAAGGGGCCAAATGCCTACCGTCTGACAAATGAAAATTTGTCGAAATTCATTTTCATTAATTAGTTTTCGCAATAAATTTACTTTGAAATAATAATCGACCAATACATCGTGCAAAATATTGTTTAAAACTGCGCGCAAAACATCGTGATTTTCAATTAAAATTATTTAAACAATATTTAAACCAATTAAAGCAGAATCTGCCACCAACAACATGAGTTCGCCAATATCCCTTATGGATGAAGATGACGAAGAAATTATCATTTCGCCAGCCATGAATGTACAAGCCACAGGCGACACCCGCTGCCCCTCAAAACTAAACAAGAAGATGCAAGGCAAATTGCCCTTGCTGCATCTAGCATGCCAATAGACTTTTGCTTAAACCGTTTGAGAATTCTAAGATAAACTTTTATCAAAACAAATGCCCTGAAGTAGGCAACACAAATGCGTCGTTACACATACCGGAGCTGGAGTCTCATTGCAATATCTTGTTAGTTGCCTTTTGGTGCGATTGCACAAATCTCCAAAATCAAAAACTTATCGGAAGAATCACAAAAATCGGTGTTGTACAAAAAAGGTGCTGTGCAAAAAAAGGTTGTACAAGCTATTCATATCTGCCACGTGCAGTGCTTTCGCCAAACAATCTCAGCAACGTTGACACCAAATTGAAGTGTCAAATCAGAAAAACTGAAAATTTGTCGAAATTCATTTTCATTAATTAGTTTTCGCAATAAATTTAATTATACGATGAATTTTCCCAGAACAAGCATTCACAAACAATTTCAAGTGAGCGCACAATTAGCGAGTCCCTCTTTTCAGCCGTGATCAGCATTTGGCCAATTATCATTTGCAGGCAAGCGAACTTTACCAGGAAATAAAGCAGCTCAACTACGCGCCCGAAGACGGTTGCTTCAATCTTTCGAAGGCGTTGCAGCAACGCGAAAATGGAGTTTATCGTCTTTTTACTTTTATCGTCTTTTAGCGTCTTTACGCCAAAAAATTAATTCGTTAAAATTTGTTAAAATGGCTGAGAAATTCAACAACGTATACGAGCAGCAGTTGGAAGAGTTGCAGCAGCGGCTTGCGGAGCTCCAATTGCAGGATCAGCTGCTGGATGAGCTTGTTCTGTCCCCGCTGGCGCCTGACGAGCAGCTGAAAGATGTTGACAAAATGCCACGCAAGCGGTCAAAATCGTTATCTTTCAAGTCTGTGGAGGACATCGACAAACGCTGGGATCCACCGGTGGCCAATGTCTCTCGCAAAAGATCAATATCATTGCATGAGAAACGACGTCACATCAGCCGCATACCCAGGCCGCAAAAATATGCGACAACTGCTGCTGCTGCTGTTGCTGCTGTTGCTGCTGTTGATGCTGTCAAAGTTGCCACACCGAGTGGCAAGTTGAGGACACGGTCAAAAATACCCGTTTTTACGGAGCGACAGAAATGGAGTTGCCTCCTCTCGCGGCGGCGACGCCTACTCATTGATTCCAAGTAAGCGGCGCTACTTGTGGAATCAACATCTTCCGAACACTGTGTTGGAAAAATCCTTCTCGCCGGGGAATATATTTACGATCGCCAAATTCAACAAGAGTGGCAGCCAAATGCAAATAATTTGCCTTGGTCAGTAAGCAATAGTTAAAAGTATAATTTCAACATCCAGTTTTGCATTTAAAAATGTAAACATCGCTCTATTATCAGATATACAATTTGTACATATTATCTGTATGTTAAGGTGTTTATTTGATGAATTTTAGATGGTCTGGTGAAAATCTACGATGTTTCCAAGGGGCCAAATGCCTACCGTCTGACAAATGAAAATTTGTCGAAATTCATTTTCATTAATTAGTTTTCGCAATAAATTTACTTTGAAATAATAATCGACCAATACATCGTGCAAAATATTGTTTAAAACTGCGCGCAAAACATCGTGATTTTCAATTAAAATTATTTAAACAATATTTAAACCAATTAAAGCAGAATCTGCCACCAACAACATGAGTTCGCCAATATCCCTTATGGATGAAGATGACGAAGAAATTATCATTTCGCCAGCCATGAATGTACAAGCCACAGGCGACACCCGCTGCCCCTCAAAACCAAACAAGAAGATGCAAGGCAAATTGCCCTTGCTGCATCTAGCATGCCAATAGACTTTTGCTTAAACCGTTTGAGAATTCTAAGATAAACTTTTATCAAAACAAATGCCCTGAAGTAGGCAACACAAATGCGTCGTTACACATACCGGAGCTGGAGTCTCATTGCAATATCTTGTTAGTTGCCTTTTGGTGCGATTGCACAAATCTCCAAAATCAAAAACTTATCGGAAGAATCACAAAAATCGGTGTTGTACAAAAAAGGTGCTGTGCAAAAAAAGGTTGTACAAGCTATTCATATCTGCCACGTGCAGTGCTTTCGCCAAACAATCTCAGCAACGTTGACACCAAATTGAAGTGTCAAATCAGAAAGACTGAAAATTTGTCGAAATTCATTTTCATTAATTAGTTTTCGCAATAAATTTAATTATACGATGAATTTTCCCAGAACAAGCATTCACAAACAATTTCAAGTGAGCGCACAATTAGCGAGTCCCTCTTTTCAGCCGTGATCAGCATTTGGCCAATTATCATTTGCAGGCAAGCGAACTTTACCAGGAAATAAAGCAGCTCAACTACGCGCCCGAAGACGGTTGCTTCAATCTTTCGAAGGCGTTGCAGCAACGCGAAAATGGAGTTTATCGTCTTTTTACTTTTATCGTCTTTTAGCGTCTTTACGCCAAAAAATTAATTCGTTAAAATTTGTTAAAATGGCTGAGAAATTCAACAACGTATACGAGCAGCAGTTGGAAGAGTTGCAGCAGCGGCTTGCGGAGCTCCAATTGCAGGATCAGCTGCTGGATGAGCTTGTTCTGTCCCCGCTGGCGCCTGACGAGCAGCTGAAAGATGTTGACAAAATGCCACGCAAGCGGTCAAAATCGTTATCTTTCAAGTCTGTGGAGGACATCGACAAACGCTGGGATCCACCGGTGGCCAATGTCTCTCGCAAAAGATCAATATCATTGCATGAGAAACGACGTCACATCAGCCGCATACCCAGGCCGCAAAAATATGCGACAACTGCTGCTGCTGCTGTTGCTGCTGTTGCTGCTGTTGATGCTGTCAAAGTTGCCACACCGAGTGGCAAGTTGAGGACACGGTCAAAAATACCCGTTTTTACGGAGCGACAGAAATGGAGTTGCCTCCTCTCGCGGCGGCGACGCCTACTCATTGATTCCAAGTAAGCGGCGCTACTTGTGGAATCAACATCTTCCGAACACTGTGTTGGAAAAATCCTTCTCGCCGGGGAATATATTTACGATCGCCAAATTCAACAAGAGTGGCAGCCAAATGCAAATAATTTGCCTTGGTCAGTAAGCAATAGTTAAAAGTATAATTTCAACATCCAGTTTTGCATTTAAAAATGTAAACATCGCTCTATTATCAGATATACAATTTGTACATATTATCTGTATGTTAAGGTGTTTATTTGATGAATTTTAGATGGTCTGGTGCAAATCTACGATGTTTCCAAGGGGCCAAATGCCTACCGTCTGACAAATGAAAATTTGTCGAAATTTATTTTCATTAATTAGTTTTCGCAATAAATTTACTTTGAAATAATAATCGACCAATACATCGTGCAAAATATTGTTTAAAACTGCGCGCAAAACATCGTGATTTTCAATTAAAATTATTTAAACAATATTTAAACCAATTAAAGCTGAATCTGCCACCAACAACATGAGTTCGCCAATATCCCTTATGGATGAAGATGACGAAGAAATTATCATTTCGCCAGCCATGAATGTACAAGCCACAGGCGACACCCGCTGCCCCTCAAAACCAAACAAGAAGATGCAAGGCAAATTGCCCTTGCTGCATCTAGCATGCCAATAGACTTTTGCTTAAACCGTTTGAGAATTCTAAGATAAACTTTTATCAAAACAAATGCCCTGAAGTAGGCCACACAAATGCGTCGTTACACATACCGGAGCTGGAGTCTCATTGCAATATCTTGTTAGTTGCCTTTTGGTGCGATTGCACAAATCTCCAAAATCAAAAACTTATCGGAAGAATCACAAAAATCGGTGTTGTACAAAAAAGGTGCTGTGCAAAAAAAGGTTGTACAAGCTATTCATATCTGCCACGTGCAGTGCTTTCGCCAAACAATCTCAGCAACGTTGACACCAAATTGAAGTGTCAAATCAGAAAGACTGAAAATTTGTCGAAATTCATTTTCATTAATTAGTTTTCGCAATAAATTTAATTATACGATGAATTTTCCCAGAACAAGCATTCACAAACAATTTCAAGTGAGCGCACAATTAGCGAGTCCCTCTTTTCAGCCGTGATCAGCATTTGGCCAATTATCATTTGCAGGCAAGCGAACTTTACCAGGAAATAAAGCAGCTCAACTACGCGCCCGAAGACGGTTGCTTCAATCTTTCGAAGGCGTTGCAGCAACGCGAAAATGGAGTTTATCGTCTTTTTACTTTTATCGTCTTTTAGCGTCTTTACGCCAAAAAATTAATTCGTTAAAATTTGTTAAAATGGCTGAGAAATTCAACAACGTATACGAGCAGCAGTTGGAAGAGTTGCAGCAGCGGCTTGCGGAGCTCCAATTGCAGGATCAGCTGCTGGATGAGCTTGTTCTGTCCCCGCTGGCGCCTGACGAGCAGCTGAAAGATGTTGACAAAATGCCACGCAAGCGGTCAAAATCGTTATCTTTCAAGTCTGTGGAGGACATCGACAAACGCTGGGATCCACCGGTGGCCAATGTCTCTCGCAAAAGATCAATATCATTGCATGAGAAACGACGTCACATCAGCCGCATACCCAGGCCGCAAAAATATGCGACAACTGCTGCTGCTGCTGTTGCTGCTGTTGCTGCTGTTGATGCTGTCAAAGTTGCCACACCGAGTGGCAAGTTGAGGACACGGTCAAAAATACCCGTTTTTACGGAGCGACAGAAATGGAGTTGCCTCCTCTCGCGGCGGCGACGCCTACTCATTGATTCCAAGTAAGCGGCGCTACTTGTGGAATCAACATCTTCCGAACACTGTGTTGGAAAAATCCTTCTCGCCGGGGAATATATTTACGATCGCCAAATTCAACAAGAGTGGCAGCCAAATGCAAATAATTTGCCTTGGTCAGTAAGCAATAGTTAAAAGTATAATTTCAACATCCAGTTTTGCATTTAAAAATGTAAACATCGCTCTATTATCAGATATACAATTTGTACATATTATCTGTATGTTAAGGTGTTTATTTGATGAATTTTAGATGGTCTGGTGAAAATCTACGATGTTTCCAAGGGGCCAAATGCCTACCGTCTGACAAATGAAAATTTGTCGAAATTCATTTTCATTAATTAGTTTTCGCAATAAATTTACTTTGAAATAATAATCGACCAATACATCGTGCAAAATATTGTTTAAAACTGCGCGCAAAACATCGTGATTTTCAATTAAAATTATTTAAACAATATTTAAACCAATTAAAGCAGAATCTGCCACCAACAACATGAGTTCGCCAATATTCCTTATGGATGAAGATGACGAAGAAATTATCATTTCGCCAGCCATGAATGTACAAGCCACAGGCGACACCCGCTGCCCCTCAAAACTAAACAAGAAGATGCAAGGCAAATTGCCCTTGCTGCATCTAGCATGCCAATAGACTTTTGCTTAAACCGTTTGAGAATTCTAAGATAAACTTTTATCAAAACAAATGCCCTGAAGTAGGCAACACAAATGCGTCGTTACACATACCGAAGCTGGAGTCTCATTGCAATATCTTGTTAGTTGCCTTTTGGTGCGATTGCACAAATCTCCAAAATCAAAAACTTATCGGAAGAATCACAAAAATCGGTGTTGTACAAAAAAGGTGCTGTGCAAAAAAAGGTTGTACAAGCTATTCATATCTGCCACGTGCAGTGCTTTCGCCAAACAATCTCAGCAACGTTGACACCAAATTGAAGTGTCAAATCAGAAAAACTGAAAATTTGTCGAAATTCATTTTCATTAATTAGTTTTCGCAATAAATTTAATTATACGATGAATTTTCCCAGAACAAGCATTCACAAACAATTTCAAGTGAGCGCACAATTAGCGAGTCCCTCTTTTCAGCCGTGATCAGCATTTGGCCAATTATCATTTGCAGGCAAGCGAACTTTACCAGGAAATAAAGCAGCTCAACTACGCGCCCGAAGACGGTTGCTTCAATCTTTCGAAGGCGTTGCAGCAACGCGAAAATGGAGTTTATCGTCTTTTTACTTTTATCGTCTTTTAGCGTCTTTACGCCAAAAAATTAATTCGTTAAAATTTGTTAAAATGGCTGAGAAATTCAACAACGTATACGAGCAGCAGTTGGAAGAGTTGCAGCAGCGGCTTGCGGAGCTCCAATTGCAGGATCAGCTGCTGGATGAGCTTGTTCTGTCCCCGCTGGCGCCTGACGAGCAGCTGAAAGATGTTGACAAAATGCCACGCAAGCGGTCAAAATCGTTATCTTTCAAGTCTGTGGAGGACATCGACAAACGCTGGGATCCACCGGTGGCCAATGTCTCTCGCAAAAGATCAATATCATTGCATGAGAAACGACGTCACATCAGCCGCATACCCAGGCCGCAAAAATATGCGACAACTGCTGCTGCTGCTGTTGCTGCTGCTGCTGTTGATGCTGTCAAAGTTGCCACACCGAGTGGCAAGTTGAGGACACGGTCAAAAATACCCGTTTTTACGGAGCGACAGAAATGGAGTTGCCTCCTCTCGCGGCGGCGACGCCTACTCATTGATTCCAAGTAAGCGGCGCTACTTGTGGAATCAACATCTTCCGAACACTGTGTTGGAAAAATCCTTCTCGCCGGGGAATATATTTACGATCGCCAAATTCAACAAGAGTGGCAGCCAAATGCAAATAATTTGCCTTGGTCAGTAAGCAATAGTTAAAAGTATAATTTCAACATCCAGTTTTGCATTTAAAAATGTAAACATCGCTCTATTATCAGATATACAATTTGTACATATTATCTGTATGTTAAGGTGTTTATTTGATGAATTTTAGATGGTCTGGTGCAAATCTACGATGTTTCCAAGGGGCCAAATGCCTACCGTCTGACAAATGAAAATTTGTCGAAATTTATTTTCATTAATTAGTTTTCGCAATAAATTTACTTTGAAATAATAATCGACCAATACATCGTGCAAAATATTGTTTAAAACTGCGCGCAAAACATCGTGATTTTCAATTAAAATTATTTAAACAATATTTAAACCAATTAAAGCTGAATCTGCCACCAACAACATGAGTTCGCCAATATCCCTTATGGATGAAGATGACGAAGAAATTATCATTTCGCCAGCCATGAATGTACAAGCCACAGGCGACACCCGCTGCCCCTCAAAACTAAACAAGAAGATGCAAGGCAAATTGCCCTTGCTGCATCTAGCATGCCAATAGACTTTTGCTTAAACCGTTTGAGAATTCTAAGATAAACTTTTATCAAAACAAATGCCCTGAAGTAGGCCACACAAATGCGTCGTTACACATACCGGAGCTGGAGTCTCATTGCAATATCTTGTTAGTTGCCTTTTGGTGCGATTGCACAAATCTCCAAAATCAAAAACTTATCGGAAGAATCACAAAAATCGGTGTTGTACAAAAAAGGTGCTGTGCAAAAAAAGGTTGTACAAGCTATTCATATCTGCCACGTGCAGTGCTTTCGCCAAACAATCTCAGCAACGTTGACACCAAATTGAAGTGTCAAATCAGAAAAACTGAAAATTTGTCGAAATTCATTTTCATTAATTAGTTTTCGCAATAAATTTAATTATACGATGAATTTTCCCAGAACAAGCATTCACAAACAATTTCAAGTGAGCGCACAATTAGCGAGTCCCTCTTTTCAGCCGTGATCAGCATTTGGCCAATTATCATTTGCAGGCAAGCGAACTTTACCAGGAAATAAAGCAGCTCAACTACGCGCCCGAAGACGGTTGCTTCAATCTTTCGAAGGCGTTGCAGCAACGCGAAAATGGAGTTTATCGTCTTTTTACTTTTATCGTCTTTTAGCGTCTTTACGCCAAAAAATTAATTCGTTAAAATTTGTTAAAATGGCTGAGAAATTCAACAACGTATACGAGCAGCAGTTGGAAGAGTTGCAGCAGCGGCTTGCGGAGCTCCAATTGCAGGATCAGCTGCTGGATGAGCTTGTTCTGTCCCCGCTGGCGCCTGACGAGCAGCTGAAAGATGTTGACAAAATGCCACGCAAGCGGTCAAAATCGTTATCTTTCAAGTCTGTGGAGGACATCGACAAACGCTGGGATCCACCGGTGGCCAATGTCTCTCGCAAAAGATCAATATCATTGCATGAGAAACGACGTCACATCAGCCGCATACCCAGGCCGCAAAAATATGCGACAACTGCTGCTGCTGCTGTTGCTGCTGTTGCTGCTGTTGATGCTGTCAAAGTTGCCACACCGAGTGGCAAGTTGAGGACACGGTCAAAAATACCCGTTTTTACGGAGCGACAGAAATGGAGTTGCCTCCTCTCGCGGCGGCGACGCCTACTCATTGATTCCAAGTAAGCGGCGCTACTTGTGGAATCAACATCTTCCGAACACTGTGTTGGAAAAATCCTTCTCGCCGGGGAATATATTTACGATCGCCAAATTCAACAAGAGTGGCAGCCAAATGCAAATAATTTGCCTTGGTCAGTAAGCAATAGTTAAAAGTATAATTTCAACATCCAGTTTTGCATTTAAAAATGTAAACATCGCTCTATTATCAGATATACAATTTGTACATATTATCTGTATGTTAAGGTGTTTATTTGATGAATTTTAGATGGTCTGGTGAAAATCTACGATGTTTCCAAGGGGCCAAATGCCTACCGTCTGACAAATGAAAATTTGTCGAAATTCATTTTCATTAATTAGTTTTCGCAATAAATTTACTTTGAAATAATAATCGACCAATACATCGTGCAAAATATTGTTTAAAACTGCGCGCAAAACATCGTGATTTTCAATTAAAATTATTTAAACAATATTTAAACCAATTAAAGCAGAATCTGCCACCAACAACATGAGTTCGCCAATATCCCTTATGGATGAAGATGACGAAGAAATTATCATTTCGCCAGCCATGAATGTACAAGCCACAGGCGACACCCGCTGCCCCTCAAAACCAAACAAGAAGATGCAAGGCAAATTGCCCTTGCTGCATCTAGCATGCCAATAGACTTTTGCTTAAACCGTTTGAGAATTCTAAGATAAACTTTTATCAAAACAAATGCCCTGAAGTAGGCCACACAAATGCGTCGTTACACATACCGGAGCTGGAGTCTCATTGCAATATCTTGTTAGTTGCCTTTTGGTGCGATTGCACAAATCTCCAAAATCAAAAACTTATCGGAAGAATCACAAAAATCGGTGTTGTACAAAAAAGGTGCTGTGCAAAAAAAGGTTGTACAAGCTATTCATATCTGCCACGTGCAGTGCTTTCGCCAAACAATCTCAGCAACGTTGACACCAAATTGAAGTGTCAAATCAGAAAGACTGAAAATTTGTCGAAATTCATTTTCATTAATTAGTTTTCGCAATAAATTTAATTATACGATGAATTTTCCCAGAACAAGCATTCACAAACAATTTCAAGTGAGCGCACAATTAGCGAGTCCCTCTTTTCAGCCGTGATCAGCATTTGGCCAATTATCATTTGCAGGCAAGCGAACTTTACCAGGAAATAAAGCAGCTCAACTACGCGCCCGAAGACGGTTGCTTCAATCTTTCGAAGGCGTTGCAGCAACGCGAAAATGGAGTTGCCTCCTCTCGCGGCGGCAACGCCTACTCATTGATTCCAAGTAAGCGGCGCTACTTGTGGAATCAACATCTTCCGAACACTGTGTTGGAAAAATCCTTCTCGCCGGGGAATATATTTACGATCGCCAAATTCAACAAGAGTGGCAGCCAAATGCAAATAATTTGCCTTGGTCAGTAAGCAATAGTTAAAAGTATAATTTCAACATCCAGTTTTGCATTTAAAAATGTAAACATCGCTCTATTATCAGATATACAATTTGTACATATTATCTGTATGTTAAGGTGTTTATTTGATGAATTTTAGATGGTCTGGTGCAAATCTACGATGTTTCCAAGGGGCCAAATGCCTACCGTCTGACAAATGAAAATTTGTCGAAATTTATTTTCATTAATTAGTTTTCGCAATAAATTTACTTTGAAATAATAATCGACCAATACATCGTGCAAAATATTGTTTAAAACTGCGCGCAAAACATCGTGATTTTCAATTAAAATTATTTAAACAATATTTAAACCAATTAAAGCTGAATCTGCCACCAACAACATGAGTTCGCCAATATCCCTTATGGATGAAGATGACGAAGAAATTATCATTTCGCCAGCCATGAATGTACAAGCCACAGGCGACACCCGCTGCCCCTCAAAACCAAACAAGAAGATGCAAGGCAAATTGCCCTTGCTGCATCTAGCATGCCAATAGACTTTTGCTTAAACCGTTTGAGAATTCTAAGATAAACTTTTATCAAAACAAATGCCCTGAAGTAGGCAACACAAATGCGTCGTTACACATACCGAAGCTGGAGTCTCATTGCAATATCTTGTTAGTTGCCTTTTGGTGCGATTGCACAAATCTCCAAAATCAAAAACTTATCGGAAGAATCACAAAAATCGGTGTTGTACAAAAAAGGTGCTGTGCAAAAAAAGGTTCTTCAAGCTATTCATATCTGCCACGTGCAGTGCTTTCGCCAAACAATCTCAGCAACGTTGACACCAAATTGAAGTGTCAAATCAGAAAGACTGAAAATTTGTCGAAATTCATTTTCATTAATTAGTTTTCGCAATAAACTTAATTATACGATGAATTTTCCCAGAACAAGCATTCACAAACAATTTCAAGTGAGCGCACAATTAGCGAGTCCCTCTTTTCAGCCGTGATCAGCATTTGGCCAATTATCATTTGCAGGCAAGCGAAATTTACCAGGAAATAAAGCAGCTCAACTACGCGCCCGAAGACGGTTGCTTCAATCTTTCGAAGGCGTTGCAGCAACGCGAAAATGGAGTTGCCTCCTCTCGCGGCGGCGACGCCTACTCATTGATGCCAAGTAAGCGGCGCTACTTGTGGAATCAACATCTTCCGAACACTGTGTTGGAAAAATCCTTCTCGCCGGGGAATATATTTACGATCGCCAAATTCAACAAGAGTGGCAGCCAAATGCAAATAATTTGCCTTGGTCAGTAAGCAATAGTTAAAAGTATAATTTCAACATCCAGTTTTGCATTTAAAAATGTAAACATCGCTCTATTATCAGATATACAATTTGTACATATTATCTGTATGTTAAGGTGTTTATTTGATGAATTTTAGATGGTCTGGTGAAAATCTACGATGTTTCCAAGGGGCCAAATGCCTACCGTCTGACAAATGAAAATTTGTCGAAATTCATTTTCATTAATTAGTTTTCGCAATAAATTTACTTTGAAATAATAATCGACCAATACATCGTGCAAAATATTGTTTAAAACTGCGCGCAAAACATCGTGATTTTCAATTAAAATTATTTAAACAATATTTAAACCAATTAAAGCAGAATCTGCCACCAACAACATGAGTTCGCCAATATCCCTTATGGATGAAGATGACGAAGAAATTATCATTTCGCCAGCCATGAATGTACAAGCCACAGGCGACACCCGCTGCCCCTCAAAACCAAACAAGAAGATGCAAGGCAAATTGCCCTTGCTGCATCTAGCATGCCAATAGACTTTTGCTTAAACCGTTTGAGAATTCTAAGATAAACTTTTATCAAAACAAATGCCCTGAAGTAGGCAACACAAATGCGTCGTTACACATACCGAAGCTGGAGTCTCATTGCAATATCTTGTTAGTTGCCTTTTGGTGCGATTGCACAAATCTCCAAAATCAAAAACTTATCGGAAGAATCACAAAAATCGGTGTTGTACAAAAAAGGTGCTGTGCAAAAAAAGGTTCTTCAAGCTATTCATATCTGCCACGTGCAGTGCTTTCGCCAAACAATCTCAGCAACGTTGACACCAAATTGAAGTGTCAAATCAGAAAGACTGAAAATTTGTCGAAATTCATTTTCATTAATTAGTTTTCGCAATAAACTTAATTATACGATGAATTTTCCCAGAACAAGCATTCACAAACAATTTCAAGTGAGCGCACAATTAGCGAGTCCCTCTTTTCAGCCGTGATCAGCATTTGGCCAATTATCATTTGCAGGCAAGCGAAATTTACCAGGAAATAAAGCAGCTCAACTACGCGCCCGAAGACGGTTGCTTCAATCTTTCGAAGGCGTTGCAGCAACGCGAAAATGGAGTTGCCTCCTCTCGCGGCGGCGACGCCTACTCATTGATGCCAAGTAAGCGGCGCTACTTGTGGAATCAACATCTTCCGAACACTGTGTTGGAAAAATCCTTCTCGCCGGGGAATATATTTACGATCGCCAAATTCAACAAGAGTGGCAGCCAAATGCAAATAATTTGCCTTGGTCAGTAAGCAATAGTTAAAAGTATAATTTCAACATCCAGTTTTGCATTTAAAAATGTAAACATCGCTCTATTATCAGATATACAATTTGTACATATTATCTGTATGTTAAGGTGTTTATTTGATGAATTTTAGATGGTCTGGTGAAAATCTACGATGTTTCCAAGGGGCCAAATGCCTACCGTCTGACAAATGAAAATTTGTCGAAATTCATTTTCATTAATTAGTTTTCGCAATAAATTTACTTTGAAATAATAATCGACCAATACATCGTGCAAAATATTGTTTAAAACTGCGCGCAAAACATCGTGATTTTCAATTAAAATTATTTAAACAATATTTAAACCAATTAAAGCAGAATCTGCCACCAACAACATGAGTTCGCCAATATCCCTTATGGATGAAGATGACGAAGAAATTATCATTTCGCCAGCCATGAATGTACAAGCCACAGGCGACACCCGCTGCCCCTCAAAACCAAACAAGAAGATGCAAGGCAAATTGCCCTTGCTGCATCTAGCATGCCAATAGACTTTTGCTTAAACCGTTTGAGAATTCTAAGATAAACTTTTATCAAAACAAATGCCCTGAAGTAGGCAACACAAATGCGTCGTTACACATACCGAAGCTGGAATCTCATTGCAATATCTAATATCCCATTTAAGGTATTATATTATATTATCATTATATTGTGCGTCTGCCATGGCCACAGAGAAAGAAAGACCCCAGATTCACTCACAAAAGTATGATCCAAATTAGCTTTTGTGGAAGGGGGAAAGGTTAAAGTAGATTCTGATTCATTCAAGAAAGTTATTCAGTGAAAATGAAATTGGGGACATTTGACCGTAATATCACAAAAACAGGGTTAATTGTGTCAATGGCTTATAGAAAGTCTAAAAAAAATGTTTTGCGCTGAAGCGCTTTACGCGACTCCCTTCGCGGTTTACAGTTTAAAGTGACCACATTCAAATAGGTGGCGTTTTATGGGGCGAAATAAGAATAAGAAATAATAATAATAAGAAATATCAATAAAATAATTAGAAAAACTATTTATTAAAAGAAAAATAAATCAATGGAGTCGACTACAATGCTATTATGCATCGAGGGGGTCAAGGCACTTGCTCCTAATATTGATAATATTGAGCCAGAGGATCGCCTCCAAAGTGTGCCCAAAGTATGCAGGAAGCTAATGATGTTACGGTGCTGGATGGCACTCATTCGGAGGATGATGCGTCATTGGCCAAAATTGCCGACATGTCGCGGAATGCGGTGCCTTTGGCCAACCTGCCGAATGTGGGTGAGACGCTGTTTTTCAGGCTGGCCAAATCGAGGAGTCGAGGAGACAAAGCTTGAACTCACCCAATTCATGGCTGGCACCTGCACATACAAACCAAACATGAAGATGCAAGGCAAATTGCCCTTGCTGCATCTAGCATGCCAATAGACTTTTGCTTAAACCGATTGAGAATTCTAAGATAAACTTTTATCAAAACAAATGCCCTGAAGTAGGCAACACAAATGCGTCGTTACACATACCGGAGCGTTTATGGGGCGAAGAGTTTGGCATATGAAAAGTGAGGCAGGTCAGTTCTTGGCGCTTCAATTTTGGTGTTGTGCGAACGGGGATTTTAATATCTACGAATACGAATACCGTCTTCGCGTCACATGTTCTTACTCGAACATCCATCGACCATATGTATATTATTGAAAGAAAAAACATCAAAATTGTAAAACGCCATATGTTGGGTACTTTCATTTTTATTATTAATATAATGTAATATCGGAATTTTATATATATATTTACTTGCAGTAGTTAAATGTTTAAACTTTTGTTGGTATATTGTTTGCGTTTTGTATTATGTGTATTTATTGTGTACGTTATTACATTACTATTGTTTACTTTATTATTTATTACAATGAGTACATATTCATATTGTTTTTGACACAGAAAGTTGAAACAAACACTTAAAGTGTCTTACAAATTAATTTTTATTTATGTTTAATATGATTTTGAATTTATCTTAATAGCTTAGTTCCTATAGTTAGAAAATTGTAAAGTACATACATAATGTATATACACATATGAGCAATTTGAACGGCAAACGCAGAAATATTTTACAATGTGGTATTTTTTTTTTTAATAATGGATACTTATACATATTTGCAATTTGGATTTTTCTTCAGACAAAAAAAATGTAACTACTGTGGTGGTGTGTGTGGTTCTAATTAGGAATAAAACCTATTAGGTATGTGAATTTTGTTTAAATAAATTCATAGGTAAATAGGTATAGCACAATTATTGTTTAGTTTCTAGACAGTTATAGCATGAAAGAATGAACGATAAGTTGCACTTGTAATACTTTATTTACAAATTAATATGCGTGCCAATATGCAATTAGATAATTAAAGATTATTAGAATTGGTAAATGTAATGCAAGACCGATACCGGAGGAGTAGATAATTAGTCACAAACATTTAGGCTTAAACTTAAAAGCTAGACAACATTTACTTTAGCTTAAGAGAATATAATTTAATAATAACAGTGCCAACACGCAGAATAATCTATACTTTATAACATATATACATATATATACATATAATTACGTTTTTAGATGTGGGAGAATTCCAGCAGCATCAAATAAAACTTCGATAATTTATTATTTGTGTATTTTTTATTTAACACCAAAATTATTGTTAGACACTTTATTATAAATATGTTTTTTGTTAAACACCAAAATTATAGTTAGACAGTTTATATTTTTATTTAAGCACAAATATTATAATTAGACAGTTTGTCACAATTAAAAGCACGTCTTTTCTATTGTGCATACAAAATGATTCTCTTAAAGTTATACGATTAAAAGCACGTCTTTTCTATTGTGCATACAAAATGATTCTCTTAAAGTTATACGATTAAAAGCACGTCTTTTCTATTGTGCATACAAAATGATTCTCAATCTAGCTTATAATTTTATCTGTAACGAAGGCTCGCATTCGCGTCTTTCGTTTTACAATATTGTTTACGTTTAGAAAATGCGCTGAGACGGCATTGCTCTTATGAAATTCGTTGACGGATATGTTTATGCTGAGACAGCGTTTTGTGCGCTGGCTCAGTTGGATTTGTTTACGCTTATACTGATCTGTGCTTTTTGTGCGCTAGCTCTTGGATTTGTTTACGCTTATACTGATCTGTGCTTTTTGTGCGCTAGCTCTTGGATTTGTTTACGCTTATACTGATATGTGCTTTTTGTGCGCTGGCTCTGTTAGTTTAGTTTGATTTGTATATTTTTATGCTGATGTGGCATTTTAATTGTTGCGCATGCTATTGCGTTTGCTGTATGTGTAGACATGAGAGATCGGCGTGATCTGGATATGTCACTTCCCCATCCCTTAGAAATGAGCTTGTCCTCAAGCGTTAGAGTATAGGGTATAACTGTAAGTTGTCGTTAGCGCTTTCTGATGGTTGCTGGGTTTTCTTGTTCGACGTGTGGTGTCGGTGCTGTACTATTCTTATATTTAATTATTAGTTGTTTAGGTAAAGTTTTGAATTTGAACAAAAAATAGCTTATTATTACTATTGACAATACTGCCACTAATGTTAGGCTTATGATTAACAATATATTGTTAGTGTTTGTATGTACTCTTATAAGTTCTTTAGTTTCTATGAATGCTAACGGCTCCGTTTTAGTTATATTATTACTTATATAAATGGTTTGTGTAAAGTCCGATATCACATTTGATATCTGGATATTTTCTAACTGAACAGAACAATTGTTTACTTTAATAATGTTATTTCCTAAAATTTCGATTTGTTGTGGGACACAATTTTGATTAAGTGTGGTGTGAGGTAAGTTCCAAGTTAAAATTACATTTGGTTCTATAAAATTTATTTCATAGTTTTTTCTTGTTTTAGTATATTTGCATTCAACCTTTATTTGTTTTAGGATACCGTTTATGCATTCGTTTGTTATTAGTTTCTTACTTGTTACTGAATAAGTGTTATTTTTGTGTAAATAAAACTTATCGCTAATAGTTAGCTCTAGTTCAGTTAAAATATTTTTATCCTCATCGGGATATGGTATTATTGAGTACAGTGTTTCTTGTGACAGAGTTTTTGGTATGTGTGATATTATAAGAATTTCATTTGTTGTGGATTTTATCCAAGTTGATGTTTTGATGTTTAACAATTTTTCCGAATCAACATTCAGCAAATGATCGTGTTTTAATAATTTTGGGTTAAAAATTCCCAATCTGGATAATTGCATTCCTAATTCAATATCTTCAATGTATTCAGTAAATTGTTGTAGGTTGAACATTAATAAACTTAATTTAGCGTTTTGTTGTGTCGTTTCGGTCATGCTGTCCATTACTTGTATGCCATGATTGACTGCTTCTATTACTTTGTTGAGTTCGTTTACTTGTACGCTATTAGCTTCTAAGTCATCAATTTTTTCAGTTAGTTCTGTTTTATCGTCTTCAGTTAATGTGCCAAATAAATATTTGTAGCCTTTTCCTACTATATTTAGGATCCTCGTTTCTGTCTTTTGATTATTTTAATTCCGTTCATTTCTCTTTGGAGTTTTTCTACTAGATATTCTATTGCGGGTTGAAAACGAAAGTCACGTGTCTGAGATATTAAATCTTGTTCGGTATTGTCGGTTTTTGTTAGGTTTACTGTTAGGCAATGGTATTCAAAATCTGAAGGTATGCTTAATGAGCCTGTCTTAAATAAAACGAACCCGTTTTGGGTTTTTACATGGTTTATTTCTATACTTTGGGTATTACTCTGAGTTATTGTTAATGTTAGTATTATCATTATTATCAGGTGCGTTGGTAGATGAATTTTCCGTAGTTGACCTGAAATTATTGTTATATTTATTTAAGTTTATTTTCTTTTTCTTCTTAAATTTAGTTTTATAATGAATTATTCTTCGTCCTCTATTTGTTTCCTCGAAATGTTTGTCGTCTAACTTTTTTATTATGCCTGTTTTCCTGAATGGATTTGTGGTTTTTGATTTTATAAGTGGCATTTCTCTATAGCTTGTATCTACTTCATAAGTTTGTCTTTTTTCGTTTAGCTTATTTATTTTTTGAATTTTATTCAACTGGGTATTGTATGCTGGTGATCCGGCATAAATAAAGATATCTGCTGGTGTTCTACCAGTAGTGCTATGTATTGTTTTATGATTATAAGTGTAAAGTATTATTTCGAATGTGGTTAACTTATTTTCTTTATTTGTGTCCGAATTAATTATTCTTAGTTTTTCGTTGATTGTTTTATGAAACCGCTCTACATCTGATATTCCGTTCTTGCTTGTTGTGATTTGAATTTTTACATTTTCTGAATCTAACCAAATTTTTAGTGCTGCACTCATGAATGCTGAGTCTTTGTCCGCTTTTATTTCTATTGGTTTTCCCATTTCGTTGAATACTTTTAGTAATGCTCGTTTTGCTTCTAACCAATCTTTACCATGGATTTCTATTAATGTAGCGTACTTTGAGTATACGTCTATGCATGATAAAAATTGCTTATTATTGACCATGTAAAAATCTATAACGTATTTTTCTCTAGGGTTGAAAATCTCAGGTGTTATCTCATAACGAAATTTTGTATCCCTGTGTTCCACCTTTGACGTATTGCAGATTTCACATTCGTTAATCATATTTTGTATTAGTTTTTGATAATCCGGGAAATAGTATTTTTCTTTAAACATTGCTATGGTTTTTTCTATACCTGGATGTAAAAGTTTTGTATGGTCGTTTAATATGGTTTGTTTAAATTCTGAATAAGTTTGGATATCTATTAATTTTTTGGTAGTTCTCATAGTTTTTATCGGACAATTTCTTTGTATTATTTCTAAATAAGCATTTTGGAATATTGTATAGTCTCCTTCATGTGGGAAGTAAATAACGCTGGTTTTTGCACAGAGATATTCTTTTATGATCTCTTCTGCTTTTTCCGGTGTCATTTCTATGTAAGTTATTAGAATCTTAGTTTTGTGAAAATAGTTAATTTTCTTTATTTCTTCGGTATTTGCTTTTATAAATTCTATTTGATGGCTAAAATTATTCAATGGTTTTTCTGTGATTGGAATGCAATTTTGGTTATCCTCATTTGCGCTATGCTTGGTCGCTACGATGCTATCGTGAGCATTCCCCAGGAAATTTTCTTCTATGTTATTTTCTTCGGGCTTAATTCGTGAAAGGGCATCCGCTACGTAGTTTTCTTTGCCTGGTAAGTATTTTATCTCGTAATCAAATTCGTTTAATCTTATTTTCCACCTTTGTAACTTCATGTTTGGCTCTTTTATGTTATTTAGCCAAATGAGAGGTTTGTGGTCGCTAAGTATTTCAAAAGTTCTACCAAATAAATATGATCTGAAATTTTTCGTTGCCCATATTATTGCTAATAATTCTTTTTCTATTGCTGAGTAATTTATTTCGTGTTCGTTCAAAGTTCTGCTAGCATAACATATTGGTTTGTGATCCTGTGATAATACTGCTCCTAATGCATAATTACTAGCGTCTGTAGTAAGAGAGAATTTTTTCGTGAAATCCGGATATACTAATATTGGGTCGGATACTATAAGTAATTTTAATTTTTCGAAGGCTTCGATGTATGTTATGTCTTTTTCATTTATTTTTGCTCCTTTCTTTAGCTTTATGGTCATTGGTTTCACGACTTTGGCGAAATCTGGGATGAACTTCCTGTAAAATCCGCATAATCCTAGGAATCTTTTTATTTCTTTGGGAGTTTTTGGAAGTGGAAATTCCTTAACGGCTTTTATTTTGAGTGGATTGGGTTTTATTCCTTCCGTTGTTATTATGTGTCCTAAAAATTCAGTTTCTTTTTTCATGAATTCACACTTTGCTAGTTGTAGTTTCAGATTTGCTTCTCTGAGCTTTCCAAAGACTTTCTGTAATGCTAATATGTGTTCTTCCAATGAAGTGGAATACACTATTATGTCATCCATGTAAACTAGACAATGTTTGTGAATTAAGTCTCCCAGAAGATTGTTCATGCACCGTTGAAAGGTTGCCGGGGCATTTTTCAAGCCAAATGGCATTCGTGTGTATTCGAAATGTCCCTCTCTTGTTGAGAATGCCGTTTTTGCGATGGATCGTTCGTCCATTTGAATTTGATGAAATCCTTTGGCTAAATCGATTGTAGTGAAATATTGACATTTTCCTAATTTGTCCAATATTTCGTCCATTACAGGTATGGGATACTTATCGCTAATTGTTTTTTCATTCAGGCCACGATAGTCAACGACTATTCTATATTTTTTCTCTCCGGATGCATCTTCTTTTTTTGGTACGATCCAGATAGGAGAACAATATGGTGAATTGGATGGCCGTATAATGCCTTGTTGCATCATTTCTTTCATTTGCTTGGCGACTTCTTGGTCATAGCTTTGGGGATATTTATACGGTTTCCTATAACAAGGCTCATCATTTTTTGTATTTATAACGTGCTTTACAGTATTTGTGAAAGTCAAATTGTCACTCTCATTATACTGAATATCGTTAAATTTATACAAAACTCTTGTTAACTTGGATTTTTCTTCCGTATTTAAGTGGTCTAATCTAAATATGGTTCCTTTCCACCAATTCGTTTTCCAATGCGTATGCCATATGGATATCTAGTAATAGTGGTGGGTCTTCATATTCTTCTTCTTTGATTTCATTTTCATATTGTTTATTCTTATTTTCATTATTTTTGTTAACATATTCTTTTTTCACATTTTCAGTTTCATATTCTTTTTCCTTATTTTTGGTTTTATATTCTTCTTTCGTATTTTCGTTATTATATTCTTCTACCATATTTTCATTTTCATATTCGTTTTCCTTATTTTCGTAATTATATTCTTCTACCATATTTTCATTTGCATATTCTTTTTCCTTGTTTTCGTTATATTCTTCCATATTTTCATTTTCATATTCTTTTTTCTTATTTTCAATAACATATTCTTTTTGCTTATTTTCAATAACATATTCTTTTTGCTTATATTCGTTATTATACTTAAATAAAAATTGGAAATTATTTAGTTTTACAAACTCATTTTCATAGTTAATTTCGCATTTACAATCCTTAAGGAACGTTCGTCCTAAGAGGATGTCGAAATTTTGTGAAAAATTATGAATGTAAAACTTTTGATCTGTCGGACAAAGCTTGCTAGGTGCTAAAGATATGCTAGTATTTAATTGTACTTCCCCACATATGGTGTGACAAGTAATATTTTCTGTGTAAGTTTCGTAATTAAGGAAATTCTTAGTCATTAAATTTACCGAGGACCCTGTATCTATCAGGCATCGCATTCGTATGTTATTCAAAATTATGTTTATGAATGGTGTTTTGGATTCCTTTCCGAGGCTGTTTGATGAAAATTTGACGCCCAATCCATTTTTGATTGACCACTGTTACTGGGTCTTTGTCTCTTTATGGGTTGGTTAGGTGGTCTATTATTATTATTATTTGATTGGTAATTCATTGGGTTTTGTGTTCTTCCCTGATTTAGGTTGTGCTTAAATTCATTATACAATGGCTCATTAACCATTGCTTCATTTTGTGGATACTGATTGAAATTTTGTTGCCTTCCAAAATTCTGATGAGAATTTGGATAGATATTTTGTAGATTTCTTAGGTTTTGATTATAATTCGGGTAGAAATTCTGTTGATTTCTTGGGTTCTGATTATAGTTCGGGTAATAATTCTGTTGGTTTCTCGGGTTCTGATTATAATGGGGAGAAAAATTTTGTTGAACTCTTGGGCTCTGATAATAATTTTTATTCTGATATGTATTATTTGTAGTTATTATTTTGTCAGGTATACGGTCCTCGTACAACCCTAATTCTTGGGCTACTGCTTTTAGTTTGTTAATTGTATCTATGTCATATCGTGCTAGTTGCATGTATAGTCTGTCTGGTAGTCTCTTATTTATAACGTCCCTAACTGTATTACATAATGCCTTAGTATATAATAGCGTATTGTCTGAATTATCTTCTAATCCTAATTTATTAGTTATTACATGTGATTTGCGCTCGAGTTCATCGAGGAACTTACGAAGACTTCCTCCATAGTAGGTGTTGTATACGCGTCTGAGCAGCTCCTCGCAAGGTGTTTGGGTTTTGTAGGTAGAGATGAGGGTGCTCCGCAGTGTTGCCCAATCTCCTGGTGGGTGTCTGAGCGATGTCTTCATCGCGTCGTCATACAGCTGCATCTGGATGGCGCTGTACAGTATGAGTTTTTGTCGCTCATCATTGGTTGGGTAGAGTCTCATGGTTAAATCGATAGTTGTGATAAAGCTGTGCAACTCGTCCGTGTTTCCACCGAAGCGGGGTGCTTGGCGGATCTGCCCGAGTGCCTGGTTTAATGCGTCCGACATCGTGTTGTTGTTTTTTTTTTAAATTTTTGTTGTAGTTTGTTTGTTTTAGTATGTTTCTTTTACTTTCGTTTTGCTTATTTGTCATTTGTTTGTTACACTTTCACATTACTTTTGTTGTGTTTGTTTTTTTTTTTTTTTCTTTCCTTTTTATTATTATTATTATATTTTTACTTATTTATTTATTTTTTTTGTTTTTGTTGTTTTGATTTATTTGTTATTTACACTTTCACATTAATGTTGTTGTTGAAATTGCAATTTTTGCTAATTCGCAAAACAAGTTTTTGTATATCAATTACACTTTGTATATTTTGTTGAGTTTTCGATTGTAAACAGTACACACGAAACGACACAATGCAAAAATGAGTTTTTGTTATTGTTGCTGCTTCTGTTGTTGTTGTTGTTTTGTTTTTTGGAATAATTTTATTTTATTTTATTTATTTTTTTGTAAAAGTTTATTCAATCCAAAAAAAAAATTTTCGTCGTCTGCTTCACTTATATTATGATTTACTTATTTTTATAAGTTTTGCAAGGATCACGGGGGTCCTTATGCGGATAACAATTTCGTAAAACACTAGTACGTCTCCTGCAAAGGATCACGACGTTTCACAATTTTGCTATCCTACCGGCTGCGCCAATTACGTTTTTAGATGTGGGAGAATTCCAGCAGCATCAAATAAAACTTCGATAATTTATTATTTGTGTATTTTTTATTTAACACCAAAATTATTGTTAGACACTTTATTATAAATATGTTTTTTGTTAAACACCAAAATTATAGTTAGACAGTTTATATTTTTTTTTAAGCACAAATATTATAATTAGACAGTTTGTCACAATTAAAAGCACGTCTTTTCTATTGTGCATACAAAATGATTCTCTTAAAGTTATACGATTAAAAGCACGTCTTTTCTATTGTGCATACAAAATGATTCTCTTAAAGTTATACGATTAAAAGCACGTCTTTTCTATTGTGCATACAAAATGATTCTCAATCTAGCTTATAATTTTATCTGTAACGAAGGCTCGCATTCGCGTCTTTCGTTTTACAATATTGTTTACGTTTAGAAAATGCGCTGAGACGGCATTGCTCTTATGAAATTCGTTGACGGATATGTTTATGCTGAGACAGCGTTTTGTGCGCTGGCTCAGTTGGATTTGTTTACGCTTATACTGATCTGTGCTTTTTGTGCGCTAGCTCTTGGATTTGTTTACGCTTATACTGATCTGTGCTTTTTGTGCGCTAGCTCTTGGATTTGTTTACGCTTATACTGATATGTGCTTTTTGTGCGCTGGCTCTGTTAGTTTAGTTTGATTTGTATATTTTTATGCTGATGTGGCATTTTAATTGTTGCGCATGCTATTGCGTTTGCTGTATGTGTAGACATGAGAGATCGGCGTGATCTGGATATGTCACTATATATATATATATATATATCACGCAGAATAATCTATACTTTATAACATATATACATATATATGTATATATCATATTGTGTTTTTAATTAAAGTCAGTCCATAGTTTTGGTTCATCAGATCGGCAAGTTTACTCAGTAGCTGATTTAACAATCCATTCGTTTAGATTTTCATAAAAAACCGTTCTCACAATACGCCAATGGTGTAATATTGATAGCCGTCGTAGAGTTTTGTTGACAGGCTTTTGAGCGAGTCCTGCACAAGTTGTTCAACCTTGCGCTCCATTTCTTGCTCAGTTAAATTCATATGAAATCTTTTTCGGAGATTCTGTACTGTACCGGAACAGCCATTCTTAAAACAGGATAAATGTGCATCTGGAAAAAGAGAGTACAAAAATACGATTTCAAAAATATTAGATATATGATGAGTTATATTTGTACGTACCTCTGCGCATGATTTCCACAAAGTTGATGATGCGATCCATATACTTGCGCGCAGACATCAGAATGCGATTGAACTCCCGCCAATGTATCGAGTCGGTGAGCTTAAAAGGTGATTGCTCGAAACCGGTGATTGCAGAATGGAAATAATGTTAATTGTGCAAATGAGTTGCAATTTAAACACTTACCCAAATTTTTGTGAGGTATGCTTAGAATAAAGCCAAAGTCTCTATGTATTATATGGCCATCCGAATGAAAGAGTATATTGCCATTATGCATTGAAGGTGAAAGGCAAGTGTGAATGTAAAAACAGCTTGAGCACACGTCGAAGACTAACCGATCCTTAACCTGTAGGAGATAGGATATTAATCAATATGCCGCACAGCTTGTCTGCCAGCTCAGCTGCTGCAGCTATATCTTGAGTTTCTGCTGGATTTGGGCACACTCAAGGCCATAATTGTATTATGCTTAAAAAACAGATCCCAGAGCCACAGAACCACACAACTTTTGTACCTTTGCCAGTGTCTGTCGCGAATTTGTCTGATCTAAAATAAAGTCATTCACATATTTCAATTTGAGCTATTTCCTTTCGTTACTTAATTTAGTGGCTCCACTTGGCTTCCGTCCCAGGTCACTTTCAAAAAGTAATCGCTCCTCCGGGAAACTAATTGTTTTTTCTGTTTTTTTTTTTTTTGCACTGCGAGAAAATCGCTTTATAGCTCGACGATGAATATTCATAATTATGCATTAATAATTTTTTATCTTAAAATCATAAAGCGAAGCGCACAATTTATTGTATCAAATTTAAGGGCTGCATTTCGCGTTCCCTTAACGTATCAAGGAGTTCGATAGCAAATCCTTCAACAGAAAACACAGTGAAGCAGTTGAAACGTTATTATAACGAGCACGTGTTCAAATTAAATAGTGAAATTCTGAAAATAAAATAATGTTATACTATAAAACTATACCTTACCAGTATCGTTGTTATAAATAAATATAAATTCGTGGCTAGCACCCTCAGTTGAACTGAGTTAGCTTTGCTTATATTCGGAAAAACTGATGGTTCCTCATAAACCAAAATGTTCTCCTTACCGAGTATCATCAAAATTTATGCTTCACGTCCCTCAGTTTTATCCAGCATATTAAAACTATTCATAAACTATTTTCACATGATTCTCATTAGTATTCGAGTTCTTTTATATTTGGATGTTTGCTTATCTGAGCACTTACCACATTATAAGTATACATATATTTATATGTATACTATATACATATACATGTACATACAACTTACAAAGATACGAAGGTGCAAGTAAAGTAAATCTTTCATATTTGTTTTTATATTTACATTAATGATCTTCATTTATCTTTATATATATAACCTGAAGTCACTAACAGTATTTCAATGTTGTAGTAATTGTAAACAAATATATGCGTTAAGCGAAATTACACAAACATTTAATTAATATATGGATACATTAAATTTCGTATTGATAGATAGAAGTTTTTATATGATTTAAGTTACAGGTCCGTAAAGAACATCATAAGTACGTTTTCACTCTCATATAACTTCCATTGAAACGGTCGGTTCTTTAAATTTATGAAGATGCTAATGCAAGCCTCATTAAAAGTGCTTTTCATAAAAGATCGACACGTGTTGTATAAAACGCCTTAGGCAAATTGTAGAAATAAAAGTATGAGCAACTTGAAAATCAAAATGATCAATGATTATGCCGTAATGATTGCTATGCATTAGAGAATAACTCACTTCCACTGTCCAAAATGGCGTTTTGTGTATAAAGCATTGAAAGATACTATCACCGAGCCCATTATCAATAATAGCCGAGATGATACATGCGAACTATTAGTTCAATTTGTGGAATTTGGGAAATCTGCCTGATCGACTAGGATATAGGATATATATAATAACAGCATTCTGTCCGTGTAACCCAATCTTTTCGTTTATTAAGATATTCCTTCGAAACCCTCTAGATAATACCAAATAATCAGCGCTGAACTTTTATATATATCATATGGCGCCCATAGGTCAATGACTTAGTTCTCTTCAGATCTCCGTAATAATAATATAGACATCTATTATATTGTTTCAATTATGCACATATTTAAGTGTATGCTCTAAAGATTCGAATTGATGTACGCAAGAGTCTATTATTTTATATATTTTAAAAACGATTAAAACTAGGTACAGTATTACCTAAGCCATCATTTACTTTCCAGTACATGTATCACTTACATATATGTATTGCTAACAAACATTCAAATTAAATTTTTTTTTGCATAGTATACATACCAATACCACACATCGTGAACACAGTTTTATCAAGGTGTTGTACCGAAGAGTATTTTATTCAATACTCTCGAAATGGAATTGTTGTGTACATACGTAGTACGTACGTACCCCCACTTTGCGCTTAAAATTCAACGTGCATACCATTTATATCTTTAAATATGTATATATACATATATTTTTTAGTGTTATTATTATTTCTTTTCAACGACACTATGCTCATTTTATAATTTGAAGCTTTGAATAAATTTAACCTAGGGCTAGGCCGGCATCAATTGGAAACCGACAAAACAAAAATAAATCGCAAGGAAAGAATTATTAACAAACTATTTAGCATGTTTGCATATGTGCATGTATGTATGTAGGTATGCATGTATGAAATTGGTGGATTTTTATAAATCAAAAATCAATTGTAATTGAATAAAGGAATTGTCCACTAACCTTTTCATTAAATATATGATTGTACACAATTTGTAAAAACAAATTTTAATAATCAATTTCTGATTTATTAACCACTGAAATCATCTGTTAAGTAATACATACACAAGTATACATCAATATCTAGGTAATTTTTTTTTTTTTTTTTGATTTTTGTTGTCTGGCTTAGTTGTTATAGCTTTTTACGATATTTTACTCATTTTTGCTACATAATCATTAATATAGTAAGTTTAAATTATGATGTCATGAAAAGAATACGAGATACCACACCACTACACATGCAAGCAAGACCGTAGGCATACAAGGACTACAAGGATTTGTATTCCCATCATCATTAATTGCCGCCTACAACAATCTGTGTCCAAATATACATAATCAAAGGCGATTGATTTTCGAATTAACTTCATTGGTATTTTTTATTGTGAGCTAATATGTATGTTTGTATGTTTAACCGAACTGTTTTCGGTGGGAATGCTTTGTGAAAGCAAAACCGTAATTGATTATAACTTCCTATTATGTATATAACACAGGTCATTTTTTGTTTTCATTTTTTGTCCATCCATAAGATTCTTGTGGAAATACAAAAAATAATCAATTTTTCAAACTCATGAATTGTGTGTGCATACATGTTGTGGGGGACGACTTATACACAAACAAACAAACCGAAATGCATGTGGCACATGCATGTCAACTTTTTTTTTTTGTTTTTTTTTTACATTCATTCATCATATACTACGTACATACATACTTGTTACGTAGCTGACTTTGACCTCTGACCTCTGACCCGGTGCTAATCATCCATTTTAATTGAAAGTCAAATTGTAAGAAATCTGGATACTGAACACTTGTATACAATGGAAAGATAGTTGTTGTGTAGGTATGTGTAAGTATGATAAGTAAATAGTTCAAGTATTATATTCAAAACTTTGTATGTATATCGCATTTTTTTTCTCTTACATATACAACCCTAAACACTATGAACGATAAAGAAAAATAAATCTACAGGCATACAAAATTCTAAGTCCATTCGTTTATCAGTCGATCCACTTTATGTACTTCATATATAGCATGGTTTTTCCTTTCTATATTGAATCATTTTGAATCTAGAGTGTTTTCTCTGTGTGGTTGTGTATGTATGTGTTTAGGTGTGTATGTGTGTCTTGATTCAAAGTGCTGCCCATGGTCATATTTTTATCAAACTAATCGTCAACTATGGAACAAACGAATTGAGATATATAATCATAGTCGGCTTCCCTACCGGGTGGTCTATTTTGGCCCTGTTGCAGGACTTGGTTTGGGCCAGTCTGTCGCCATGTTGAGTTGTTGGCAGCTGCAGCCGAAGTAACGTTCGATGGGCCGCCGCCGCCGCCGCCTGTCATAGTTATGTTGTTGCTACCACCACCGGAGGTAGTCGAAGAGCTCTTGGCATTGTTGCCGCCGCAACTGTTGCCACTAGATGAGGCACCACCATTCACAGACGAGTTGACAACATTGTTGCTGCTGTTGTTGCTGCCGCTTGTGCTGCTGTTACCGCCCGCACTGCTGGCAACGGAGCCCGCCGCACTACCACTTGCAGCACTGTTGGCTGTGCCGCCGCCGCTGCTGGTCACAACACCAGCAGAATTCGTTCCACTGTTGCCGCCGCCACCGTTGCCATTGCCGTTGCTGCTGCTGTTGCCCGAAATGCATGCACTTCCAGAACTGCCGGAACCGCTGACGCTTGTGTTGCCAACACTACCGACGCCGCCGCCGCTACTGCCGTTGCCTGCGCTGCTTGACGAAATACCCGAATTTGTCGAGGACGGTGCTTGAGGCAAATGCTGTAGAATATTCTGCACCTCATTCTCGCTTGGCGATTCGGCGAATATTGTCGTATTGCCGAGAACACAGTTATTCAGAGCCATTTGTGCTTTGTTAGCCTCCTCCCGCGTTGCATATTTACACAATGCAATTCCTTGGTTTAAATACGGGTGAAAGCTAACAAGGGGACCATGCTGCATACACAAAGTACGTAAGGTTGGGCCATCAATCTGTAATCAAATATATATATAAAATATACAATATAAACAGGTATAATAGCATCTTAGTATAAATCGAGCTATTCAGGTAGTCAGCAACTTAAGCGTTTTAATTGTTATCAACGTGCAATTTCAGTCCTCTTTAGTTATTTTCTTCTTCTGGCAACCCTAACTTTAACACAGTTGGCATCCTCCAAAAGACTATTCTTTTTGGGAACGGAAAATCGCAGTCTCTAGCCAATCATACTATTTGATCTAATAAAAATAAGTTTCTTACACCCAATCTTAAATTACAAAATCATTAAAACTGAAGTTAAGACCCAACAAGAGATAAAGAAGATAATATTCATTTCCATAAGGAATATACATTACTGATCTGCGATTCTTAAGTGATTTTGACGAACATCTTACACACTTAATAACTTTATATATTCCTACAGATATACGCAAAAGTATTTTCAATGTAATTAAAAAATATGTTGATCAGTTTAGGTTTATTCCAAAACATACCTGAGCATTTAGATTTTTGAGAAGCAACCAACAAGAGTTCCAGGAAACATTAGCTCCAGTCCATGTTGTGTTGGTGCTGGGGACACTTCGATTGGGCAGCCAGCCGTTCGAGTTCCCGGCAACCGTAGGTGATGGGGTGGTAGCAGTGACACCTCCAGTTTTACTTGTGCTCAATCCGGGCGGAGGTCCTCGAGATGAACCTTTGTTTAGAGGACTGGTCCAGAGTTCTGAGGTGGCACATTGTTGAGTGTTATCTGACCAACTATATATTCAAAGTATATTTTAAAATATTATATAAAAATATAAAACCAAATAGATAGGGTTTTTTACCTTGGAAAGTTTTGGTTTGGATTAAAACTCCATGTTGACGACGATAAGCTTAATGATGGCAAATCAGTCGGAGAGGTCTTGCCGGTGTTTGCGAAAATATCAGCATCTTTTGGCGTCGGATTAATGGACAATGGAGATCGAGCAACGCTGCCAGGAGTTATGCTTGGATCATCTTCAATGCTTTTGATCTGAGAACCCTTAAAAATAAACTTCTGCTTGGGTATGTTATTGGAAGAAGACGTATGCCTACAGTTACCTTCCACGGTTTGCCTGGTTCAAACTCCTGTACCAAGTCGGAATATGCAGCTGCAGTCGGAGCAACTGACCAGTCTTTGTTCTCGTTATCAATCGATGGATCCGGCCAACCGTGTTCAATATTACGACCGGTTGACCAAGTTCTACATACAATACATAAAAGAGGCACACTTATTTTAGAGAAAAGTTCTTCATTGCATTTATCACAACTATCACACACAACTGACCCATCATTTTGCAAGCCCAGCGGGCCCATGTTGTTTGAGTTGCTTGCTAAATTCTGCTTTGTAGCACCCGGAGCACGTGAAAAGTCCGTGCCATCTGTAGTCATGCTGTCCTTTTCTAATACTGGAAGTTTCCACTGATTTAAGCGGGATTGCTGATTGGGCGCAGCCTGATATCCACTTGGCTAAATGGATACAAATACAAATTTCAATTGTTTATTATGTAATTTCCTAATTCGTAACATTCTTAAACTACAAATTGTCTCTTAATATAACTTATTTTTAACTTTAAATTTATTATTAAACATGCACATTTTTTTCCATTTCACGGACTTTAGAAAAGTTATCAGAATTACTACAATTGGAGTACGTACCTTGTTAAGATTGAGCTCAGAAAAGTTTCCTTGAAGTGTAGCTATTGCATCATGATTCCTTAAATAGTCATTGCCAGAGGTATTCATATGTCCTCCGGATGGGTGTTGCTGCTGCTGTGAGTTTTGTTGCAAGCTCGGTTGCTTAATGTACGCAGCCTGTTGTGCATTTATTTGGTTTTGTAAATTCTGAATTTGTTGCTTGTATTTCGCGATGGTTACATTGACAACCATTGGGCTAGCGTTGCTGCCCCGAGAAAGAGATTGCTGCGCTGCCTGAAGATGCTGTAGCGAATGTTAACATGGCATATAGATAGATATATAAATATATACATACATATGAATGGATATGAATATTAAACTCACCTTTATAGAGCTGAGTAGTTGATTCAAAAGATTTAAAGTATTTTGTGTCAGAGGCTGCGTTAAGATTTGGCTTGATATAAAACCGCTGTGTATAGCCAATTGAATCTGCTGGCCAAGCATTCGAATATGCTGCCCAGATGGTTGATTATTGGCATTCGATGCAATATTGACCGCTGGAGCTGCATTCGATGCATTCTGACAAAAGGCGACCGGTGTATTCGGATTGACAGACTGTGGTCCACCGCCGCCAATGGCGACACTGTGCGGTCCTCCTTGGCTCAAATATTTTTGCACCTGCAGCGTGGCCATATTGGGATTATTGCTACCAGTGACGGCTGTACCGCTCATATTACTCATAAGGTTATTCTAAAAAAAAATCACAAACAAAAATAATTTCTCATTTAATCGATCAGATTAGATTTTATTTAAGCAGAGTGATCTTACCGGAGGGAATGACATCGAAGGTTGTGCGCCGCTAACTGGATAGCGTTGTGGGAAGCCGCCACTATTCGTCGTGTTCGAATGATCGGCATAGGAACCAAGGCCTTCGTCGTGACGACGCCAGCCCTCCACCATCGCCAATGATGAAGTTGCGTTAGCACGCAGCATATCGGCAGCCTCCTCAATATTCATATTGGCACTCAGTAAAGCTCTCTCAACATCCTCCTTCTTGAATCCATTCTCAACCAAAATTCGATATTGCTTGCTTTGCTTAACAATCTCCGAATTCAACACACCAACATTAATGCCAGCCAATTTCTGCTGTTGCTGTTGCTGCTGCTGCTGTTGCTGCTGCTGTTGTTGCTGTTGGGTTTTGCCAACGATAACACTGTGCGACCAATCCGAAGAGATGTCACCACCCTCCACATTGCCAGCTCCTCCTCCAACTGTGTTGGTATTGCTCCAGCCCGAGGAAGCACCGCTCGCTGACGACAGTTTACTTGGCTTATTACCGCCCCAACCGCCGCCGCCACCCGTAGCTGAATCACTCCATGAATTCGAAGTACCGCCAATTTGGGCGAGACCTGCATTCGGTTTATCATCAACCCAATTGTTGCCGGCAACAACGCCGGCAGCGCCTACCACAACACCACCCACATTGTGACTATCGTCGCCCCACGAGTTCACCACTTGCGCATTGCGTCCACCAGCGCTATTATTTTGATGCACCCACATGGCCCCGGCATCGGGTTTACCATGCTGCCCACCAACACCGACGCCAACACCACTGGGTCCGCCAATTGGGTTGGTGAGGCGAGCCTGTGGACCAGGACCCGACATTGAATTATTTGGGTTGCCGCCGATTGCTGGCACATTGCTATTGCCCGCGATGCTGCCGCCAACGATGTTGCCGCTTGGATTTTGGGTGCGCATTAAGTGACTGCGACCAATTGAGTCTGTCATGTCTTTCCACTGTGGCCCACCGCCTGGCAGGCGTGTCTGTTGCCCCCATAGCGAAGTGCCATCATCATAATTGGGTATGTTACGGCGTTGTGGCGGCGGAGATGGTTCCTCCCAACCGGTGATTTGCTTCGATATATCTTTAGGTCCACCGACAACTGTTTGTGCTGGTCCCCATTGGGCGCCGATATTACTAGAAACGGCACCGACACCACCGGGCCCACCTATATTTGAGCTTACCACATTTGTACCCGAGGCGCCGCCAACAACGGGCCCGACCATTTTGTTTATATTCTGGATCTGATTATGAGCGATCTGGGGATGGTGTCCCCACATCTCAGATTGACCATTGAGTCGCCCAGATATTCCACGCGGATCGCCGCGTATCGGATCGCGCGGATCAATCATGCGTAAATCTCGCGGATCTCCCGTGGGTGGACCGACACCACGCATTGGAATTGAATCGCGCGGATCGACGTTCCGTATGTCCATGGGGCCACCGCCTGCAAGCGGGCGTATGTCTCGGGGATCTCCCCAGCCATTGCCAGTACTGCCACCAACGCTGCTGCCAGCTCCGCCCACGGTTCCAGTGGCAGTCAAATTGTTGCCACTATTTCCACCTATATGTGAACCAGGTTTTAAAATTCAAAAAAAAAAAAAAACAGAGCTTAAAAAACAATTTTCAATTTAAATTTTAATATTTCAAGTTAATATTCAGTGGGATTAACTCAGTTTTTGCAATATTAGTTTTTATAATCAACTTTTTAATTACTTATTCGACTAAGCCATATATTTTTGGTCACTAATTGTTATAATGAATGTTTATATGGATGGAACCATATCTTGTAATTTAAACTTCACATTCATTTTATTGTCATATTTTTATATTCGGGGGAATTAAGCCATTATTTTGTCAATATAAACTATCTGATTCTCATTAATTTTTAATTACTTTATAAGCTTTTTTCCCGTCGATAATAATAATCATTCATGAGCCTTTTCAATTTGCCAACTCCATCACTAAAAATTGCGGGAGATATAAGCTATAGAAATATACTTTCCAAGTTGGCCAACTCTAGCTCCAAAATTTTGGTGCCCATTAAAATGTTGTACATTTTAGAACGATTTTCCTAAGTTTGATAATTTCAGCTCCCAAATTCCACTTTAGCTTCAAAATTATGAAAATTTAGAAATGTAGGCATTATCGATTTATTTCTTGAATTTTTTATTTATTTTTTTTTACTGCCAATTATCGTCCAAATTTAGCGACTCAAAATTATATCGAACTTTAGTGGCTGAGAGACTGTGTGCGTGTTCGCTGATTTATTTGAAACCGAATCAAACCACGCCAAATGCAATTGTTTAATGTTTTTCGCAGCATCGACTTCAATTCGATAGCAAAATAAATAAATATGTATAGAAATATATAATGTGAATATATATCATAATAGTGGGTATGTATAATACTTACATCCGGGAGTGACCACTGGTAAGGCTCCTGTGGCCGGCGAACTGTTGTTACCTGCAGCGCTCAAACCAACGCCGACCCCAACGCCCTGGGGCCACTGGGGGCCACCGCTGGCGCTGCCGACGCCTGAGCCAACGCCTGCAGTATTTACACCGACAACGACACCGGATGTGGCGTTATTGGCTGATTGGCCTGTCCAAACGCTGGTGCTGTCTGCACCGTCATCGTCCTCGCCCCAGGTGCCACCCAGATTGGATGAGGGGGTATGGCCCCAAGATGGCTTTGGCACTTGTTGGGCTGGTGGCTGACCGCCGTTTCTTAAATTTGATTCCCACAGATCTGTGCCATTGTTAACGTTCGGTTTCCACATTGGCGGCCCTCCCGACGGATCCTTATTGGCCGGCTCCGGTGAACTGGGTACCTCCCAGTTTGTATCTTGGTTAACATGCTGGCAACCCCAGCCATCCTGAGAGAAAAGGGCCTCGCGCATCGTGTACAACTGTTCCAATTGATGTTTAGCTACACTAGCTGTGAATGGCGCATTCCCATTCTCAGGTTCAACTAGTCCTGCATCAACTTTGCCGCCAACGTCATTGTCATTAAATGAACTCGTATGGCTGATGGTAATAATCTTGTTTTCAATTTTTGTTCAACTCGCTAACAATATAATATTATTGATAGTTGTCGTTCTCAAAACGGCTTTTACACAGTGATTGTTTTATTATATTGCCTACAATAATAGAAATGTTTTGCATTAATAATATTTGGAATTTTATCAAGAAAAAGTTTTCTAGTCGTTAGATGGCCGACCACGAGATTGATACCCCGTAAAAAATATACACTTTAAATATAAAATGATTTCTTGCGGGAAATTAATTCAAAGATAAATTATGTTTCCATTGTCTGACCACCATATAATATTTAATATATGTAGATAATATTAAAATGTGTGCGAAACTATAATTGCAAATATTAACACCTCCAAAATTGGTTATTTGCAATAATGGGGCGATAATCGGGAATCGTGTCCAAAAGGTGTCTAACTTTTGAACCCAATTAAAAAAAGTGTAAACATTGAGATCACAGATCTATTTAAACCAAAAAACAAAAATTATCGATAAAAAAAGCAAACAATTATTTTCCAATTTTATAATTGTGTATTTGGATTAATTTTAAATAAAATATTTACTTAGTTTGTCAACTTATTTGTTCCTTTTTTGAAAGATACATCGAATAATAATTAGAAAAAGAGTATACAGAGTATTTGTTGATTTGTATGGGTTGTATGTGCGCGAGTGTACGAAAAAGATACTTGACAACTCTGGACAGTAGTCATTGACGCAATCACCCTATTTAACTCTGTACTTTTGTTCACACTCACACACACTTACTCACGCAGATACACAAAAACACCCATACGGACGAATCAACAAATATGCTATAAAACATACACACACATAGGCACACGCATACTCACACACAAATCGGATATTTGAAAAAATATCCGAAATACAATTATTAAATCTTTAAATTTATTTTATTGATATACATGTTTAAAAAAAGTTTTTCGTGGATTTAAATTTTGCATATTTTAATTTTTTTAATTTATATTTGTGTGCAGGTATTTGTGCGTTTATGAATTTTATTTTCAATTAAGTACTCACACATACACACTTACATACATACATGCACACATAAATATACACACATACATATTAATGGTTTTAGTGAACAAAACACAAGAATTTAGCAAATATTTAAGAACTTGCAACTTGCATTATTTTTTGGATTTATTAAATAAATATCAATTCAAATTTAATATTCTGCACAAATATATTTAAATAAATAAATGGAATGTACATTCACATCACATACATACATCACACACTAAATACATACGTACATAGATACATGCATAAATATGCATGGTTGTATTAAGCCAAGCCACTACGACGATTTCACAAAAGTATGCATGTGTTGTGTGTGTGTGAACTTATGTCAAATAAAATTCTTTATTCACAAATCCGTTCGAAAAAAAAGAACTCATCACTTTGCAGCGTCATTACGTATGTGCATTATGGCAAAATAATTAAAAATATGTAACTATTTTAATGCAAAAAGATTACTTTTTCGGTGCGAAAATCTATCAAACCACACGTTCAACGGGACGGGACAATTTACTACAGTACAAATGGCTGCTTGCGCAATGTTGCCACCTAGCCATATTTATGCGAGTCAGCCAACAAAGTTTTTCACATATATTTTACAATTAAAAAATGTACGCTTTATTGCCACTGCTGAGGGAAACTTGTAAAATGTAAATAGTAATTGAAATTGTTTAGCATTTTACTGCGCTTTTCTTCAAATCATTGTCTTATGTAAAATACTTAAAACGTGGCAACTCTTTGTTTGAGATTAACCCACACACAGCGCACACACATTTGTAAGAATGCGTGTGTACATGTGTTTAACTTTCGGTAAGCAATAACTCTTGCGCGTACGCACATTAATTGTGGTATTTCATGGAATTAAAAAAACTTCAAGCTTTGCATAACTGTTAGTCCAAATCCATTGGGCTGGTGATTGTTTAGTGAAACTTAATTTTATTTTTCTTTTACCTATTTAAAAACGCACTTGTACCGATACGTTGCTCTCGCTCACTCTTTTCTGCAAACTGGTGTGACCGTTTGCGACGATCATAAAAATACCCAAGAAAGTTGTGAGTAAAGTGTGCAAACAAAATGAGTAATGTAACGCAGAAAAATGTGCAGAGTAAAAAATGTTTATCATAATGCAAAAATGCACCTTAAAGGTGGCATCTAAAAGTTCATCTAAATGTGAAATAAATGTTTATTGAATGCTATTGAAGCACATTTAATGTTAGAAATGTTAACTGTACATCTGTTAGCTTTAGCAGACTGTTAGGAAAATGTTAATGATTGCTGCAAATAAAATCGGTACACACATATGAACGCATTTTGCGTAAGCATTAAGAATTAAGAAACGAGTATGAAGTATTTAAATTCCTCCTTCTGATTGCATTGCAAAGCAGACATGAAAGCAAAACATGAATATCCTAATGAACAGCTATTTTAATTTAGTAAAATATAAACAAATTTATATAAAAATAACTAAAATTGCTTCAGGAATATTTGAGGAAATTTAATAGTGGTTTCTGAGACAGCACAGATAGCGTTGCCACACTGTTCGCCTGAGTAGCTTGTTTGAACAGCTGATCAACTTTACATTGTGACCGTCAAAACAATTTCACATATTTTGTCGATAACCGCTGGAAATAAAATGCAGATAGGAAAAATTGGCTGCGCTAAAGCTAAAAGCGGCAATGTAATAAAATTAAAATCATATTTGAACTTACATTCTGGTTTAACTCCATATTAACTTCATATTAAATAAGTTTTAAGAATTCTTCACACTAGGCCGCAATTTTGTTTAGTGCCGAACACATTAGTATTTCCGGTATTATTATTTTATTTAAGCCCAGTTCTCAGGTCGAAAAAAGTTATCGATAATAAAAAACTCCATTTAAGAAAAAGTTGTTCATTCACAGCCATAATTTGTGAACAGCTGTTGGGGTTCCGCATGTATCTGTAAAAAGAATGAATGGATGGTAACTTAACGGTGGTCGAAAAAAATATAATAAGAAATTCTTAGCGCTTAATTCGGTTACAATGTTTTAATATAGAGTAATGGCAGTGTCAATAAATTTTGTATCACAATATTTAAGCTGCGAATATTTTTTTGAATTTGTTTGTAAACAAACGAAAGTTAGCAACTAATAAATCTTTCTCAAAAATAGTCTAGTTTTTTATTATACTTTAATACCGAAGGTATCATAGTATATTGGTTTTGTGCAATAGTCAAAAAAATAATAAACGAAAAAGCAATCACATAAAAATTAAAGATAACTAAAGCACTGATATATTTTATATTAATCAAATTTAATGCACGAGTTAAAATTTAATAACAATCTCAACTGGACACAGCACCGCAAAAACACAACCGATCACAGCAAAGGCTAAGACAGCAAGCATACGTTAAAATTTTGTATGAGGACGGTCAAACAAATCCTATCGTTCTATAGGAATTACGGATCATTCGATCATGATGCCATGGAAGAACTTTCGATGAAAGTTGAAACTTTGCTATATCGTGTCGATACAGAACTATTGAGTCTATAAAAAAAATAGGGGACTTTTTCACATAACCGTACCTAGCAGGTGGGGAAACCCCAGTTTATTAGGGTCAAATATTAATTTTGGTGGTTAATACATGTACCTATCATCTGTCTTTGGAATTTCTGAAAAATAATGAATGGTTAGCTTATGGCAGGCAATTACTTTGTTTCTTTGACACTTGGCCAAATAAGCTGTCCGCCACTGTATATGTATATAAATTTTATAGCCTCTGCCGCACAAAATTAACATACCATTGGTATATTATCCACATACGAACTAATTTCCAAACGTTTCACTGTGGCCAATAAACACAAGAATGATCGAATAAAATTTCAAATATTAAAAAACGTTATAGATATATAATACGTTTTTTGATAAAAAAAAAAAAAACATCTCATATAATATTATTTAATTTGAATATTATATTATTTATATATCATATCATTTAATATAATATATATTCCGCATACACTTCCAAGCTCCACAGCATGTGGATTTTGTGTTTTATTTTTTAACTATATCTCAATCGAATTAGAGATTATGTTTAGTGTTCTGTTTATTGAATTTTCTGTTAATTTAATTTTTTGTGAACAATACAAAATGAATAGCTCTACAAATAAATACATGGGTATGCAATGTATAAATAATACTTGTTATAGTCCAAATCTCAAGATATAATCAACATACAATAAATGCAATGCTTGTTATTAAGTATAATTCTTACATATATATATATATATATATGTATATATATATATATATATATATATATATATTAATGTATATAGAATATAGTGTAATTTTCCATTCTGATACTAACAGATATTAATCAAAATTAATTATGTTCTTGCGTTTGAGTTGTATAATAAAACATTTGTAGTAAGGTATAAAATATGTTTAAAATTACATGTGTTTTTGTATGTTGTGATCGTTAGATATATATATTTATATATGTATATATATGTGTGTATATGCGCGTGTGTATACAAATGTTTGAATATAAACGAATTTAATCGAATTTCAGCCTCAAAAGTTAGGAGGCATATGTATATGTATGAGTATTTGTATTTACATTACACATGTTTGTTTTCTTTTGTTTTGTGATAAAACGTTTGTTTTTTAACTTGTATTTTATAGTTAATATTTTGTTTATTTATTTATTTGTATGGACGCTGCACATTTATGTATGTATGTATATATGAACATATGCATAAAGATATATACATATACATACCCACATGCATACATTTAATATACATATACATTACATATACATATACATATGCATATAAATATACAGATGGAGAATGCAAAACCACGTCTATGACGAGGGAAAAATGTATTATTAGTGACAAGTAAAAGCGATGCCTTTAGTCAATCAATATGGTTCTTACATTAATAAGAGCATACAATGCTTTATTGCTGGTAACAATATGTACGTTCAATAAAATATTTCGATTTTAGTCCGCTTTATACAGTATTCGTATGTATGTAATCTTAAAATGCATATAAGAAACGATATTCTCATTTCTTGAAATCAAAAATATAAGTAAACATAAATTGCGTAAGCAGAGGCCTGTATCTGTAGCTTGTGTGTGGGTGTGTGTGCCTATATAGAAACTTACATCTAATAAACTACAAAATTTTACTTAATATTGTTATTCTAAGTATATTGTGTCTTGCTTGTTTTGTTTTGTATCTCACATAACTTAAAGGGTTATGTTATGTTTTTCTCTTACAGCGTTTGTGCTACACTTAGTTTTGCAAAATCATTAAACGAACGGATTCGGAAATGCATTCATAAACACAAATTCATGTATTCGATTTTCTTACAAAACTTGACTATGTAATTTCAAATGTGAACCACTTAACTTAGCATGAAAACAATGAAAACAATGAAATGGTGGGAGGGTGTTTATCAGTTCAGATTGTGAGTTTTGATTTTAATTTTGATAAACAAAAAAAAAATCATAGCATGAGCGCAATATGTATATGTTATATATATATATTGTTGATTGTATGTATGTACATCTTAAAGAATACGCTGTTTATATTATTGTATCCAGCTGCCGAGCTTGGTGTAAAATCTTCTTCTGATGTCCTACTAAAGTTATACCCATATCGGATAGCTGTTGAGCTGTTAACCTTGAGATCTGTGGATAGAAATTAAAATATGTTTAGAGGATAGTCAAAGTGTATAAGTAAGTTACACACATACCTGTTGAGCACTCACTAAATTAGCCTCTCTAAAGTGTTGACTGTATCTTGACATTTTGATGTTTTCGAGCCATAAATCAGTACTTATAAAAATGTTATGACCACGCTGTGAATCAAGAATATGAGTACTATCATTTTCCGGTGAATTTCGCGTCGTTAGCAAAGACTGCGGTTGTCTGGCCAAATTATCGAGGGTCGACACAATACTGGAAAATGTTGGCCGATGCGTCCGCTGCTTTTGCCAGCAATCCAACATCAACTGATATAGAGCTTCTGGACAATCCATCGGTGCAGGTAGGCGATAGCCTTTCTCAATGCTTTTTATTACGTCCTAAATCAAATCAATTAGTCAACATCTTTTTGTTACATACACGGATTGGGATATATACACACCTGATTTGACCAGTTCCAATAGGGACGCTCCCCATAGGACATGACCTCCCATAAGACGACTCCATAAGACCAAACATCCGATGCGGAAGTAAATTTACGAAAAGCTATAGCTTCCGGAGCAGTCCAACGAACTGGAATTTTACCGCCCTGCAAAAAGAGAGAAACATAGAATAAATAAACCAAGGAAAATCAACGAAAGAACAAATTTTCTTTAAATGTATTGTGCTGTCTACATATGTAGTTATTGTTGCTTTTGTGCTACATCTATTAATCAATATAAAAGATAAAGTTGCATTCGGACGTAACCGTCGTTGCAACCTGTATAAGGCCAGCTTAAAACAAATGAAAAACAATCTTATTGTGGGGCTCGAGAAGGTGCCTAGAAGGTACCTCCATCATTAAAATTGTGGATCTCGTGTTTTACGTGCGAGTGAAAAGGGTTTCATAATACCAGGTATGTATATACATATATATAACTTATGTAACTTATATATATTTGGTATGGTTTTAACTTCTTTAAAAGTAACTCATAAAAATAAAGTAATAATAATAATATAACATTAGCGTCAGAAACGAGCAGAAAAATGGGATGGAAACTCTTCCACCATGTAAGGGAAGGTTTTTGCGCCACAAATTTTTATCATATATGAAATATGAAAAACGAGGGGTTGTGCAAAGTGTCATCAGTTGTTGAGGAAGATTATACGTGATAATATTTAAATTCAATAATAACAATATGGTAATTCTAACTATGCGATTGACACTTCGTGTTTTTCGATCATTCATGGATCCATGATCATCCAATAGTGCAATATACTAGAAAATGGATAGCAGATTTTTTCAGAACAACCATCAAAGGAAGTCAAAGTTTTTGCAAACTCAAATTAATCCAGTATCCATTTTGGTGTACGTATATGCACTCAGTGGTATAAGATTATCCCTTAATACAGAAGGACAACGTGGGACTACTACATAAAATTGGTTTTCCGTAGAACAAATAAAGTGAAGAGGGATATAATGTTGAAAACTTTTTGATATGTGGAAAAACTTATTATTGATTATAATTAGACTGAATCCGTAACTAGTGCACCTTTAAGTTCATGTAGTTTTGGGGTGGTTTGCGATGGCCACCATCTAAATGTAAGCAATTTATTATTTGACACAGTCGAACAGCTGTTCTGTGTAAATATTGTCCACACAAGTTGACAATGAGTTAACGGTAAGTATTGGAAACAAAATGGAAACATTTTTACAATTGGTTTTTTTAATGTAGTTCTTAAAAAATTAAGAGAGTCGAGTGGGTCGTATGTGAACAGCGCTTTAGACTTGTCTTACCCGTGTCGTGTAGGCGTCGCTAGCATTTTCGATTTCGCGAGACAGACCAAAGTCAGCGATTTTGCAGATTAGCTGGGCATTAACGAGCACGTTACGTGCTGCCAAATCACGATGGACATAATTCATGTCACTCAGATATGACATTCCGCTGGCGATGCCACGTAGCATTACGATCAGCTGAAGCGTTTGAAACTTGCCATCATTGACGCGCAAGAAAGTATCCAGACTGCCATTTTCCATGTACTCGGTTATAATCATGACGGGATTTGAGCGCGTAACCACACCCTGAAGGTATATAACGTTCGGATGGTCAAACTGTCCCATTATTGAGGCCTCTGTCAGAAAATCACAACGTGCCTTTTCCGAAGAACCTACGTTAAGATAAGAGATAAAAATATATATTTGTATTCAACATTGGTGATATTATCAATAACTTATCAATAATACAATAATATTATCGTTAGAAAGTTGAGAAATCATAATTATGCATTTTATTAAGATTACGATTTTTTCTTTCATTACCTGGTTTCAATGTCTTAATTGCCACATCAATGTCCTGAACAAAGTTTGGCGGAATTTTGAGACGACCGCGACACACATCGCCGAATTCTCCGCCACCTACCAAAATACTTTCGATTAAAAGTGTTTAGATAGAATTTAGCGATATTAATTACCAATAATGGCCTCGATTGTGATGTAATTTGCATCAATTTCACGCGCAAATTCCCTAATTGCCTGGTTTGGATCTTCATAGGTATGAGGATCAACGTAGCTTCGGCTATTGCCAAATAGGGGCGTCGTCACTGAAAAACAAAAACAGTCAACGCAAACATTTAGTAAATTACATGGAATAGGAATCGGTTTATGATGTAAATGAAAGCGGTGTTCATTAAGAATAATTAATGATATGTTCATATGGATGCGCAGTTGAAAATGTTGCTTTAGTAGCCAGAATGGTTTCAGAATAGGTTTGCTTACTTCAATAAAAGACTCACACCATAATAATCAGAAAATCAGAAAACATAAACAAATTATATACCATTTGAATGCAGAGTCTTGACAATTGGAGTTGTATCCATGGCATTTACTAAAAGTAAAGATAAAAACACATTGATCACAAATTTAACAAAAATATGTATTTAAATAAGAACAAATAAGTTACAACTGAAATATCGGATATGTCGGACATGCCGTCCACAAAAATTAGTCTGTCTCCAAGAGAGAGAATTTTGTCTAAATTCGGTCAATCTAAATACATAAATAGATGCTCACACTTGATTAGAGCGCGTTTAAAATTATGAATGAATATAATTTAAGTAAAATAGAGTATTGATGTACCAAGTATTGTATGTGCAAGCATACATGTATATGTATAATCTATAGCTATATTTGATATTAGTACTTTGAGGAATTAAAGGTTAAAAAACTTACTATATGTCACAACCAGTCCTTAAAAAGAGATCGGTATCGGTATAATAATGGATAGGGATACAAACAAATATCAAGTGATTATTATGAATATAGGTTCGTAGTAAATTACTTAAAAGCACACAAATCTTACTTAATGCTATATTCAGCTTTAGGCGAACATAAATATTTTCAAAATATAGAAAGCGAATGTTATTAAATATGCAGACTACAAATATGTCCCTCTTGGATTCACATTTGCAAACAACTTCAACGTTATTATCGACCCAATAATTCTGGTGGAAAATTTTAACCCTGGTGGTTTACAACAGCGACTTGTCAGAATTTTTTTTTTTGCTCTATGTCTCAATAAATGTCATTTGTCTGCGCGCTTCTCCGTCTGACTTTGTCTACGTCTGTCTTTCCAGGCTTGCAATATAATTATATTTTGAAGCCTTCCTTTGCATCTCCCAGCATATCCTTTATATGCTCAATAAGTCTCAGGTCAGGTCAGGTCTCAGGTGTCATCCTTGGAACAAATATGACGAGTACATTGGCGGAACAAAAACGTCTTCAAATTAAGCCCTGACTTTGGGGCACTCAAGTTTTCGCCCAAAATATTTTTATAGATGCTCTTCCAATTTCTGACCAGCAGACATCATTCGTCCAGCTCCAGCTGCAGCTTTGTACTCCCTAATAAGTAATTATCAGTCGCACTGCTCCACAGTGAGAATTACGTTTTTCCCAGTAATGGCTTTACTTCCATTTCTCACCCAACTATATAGTCAGAATCCTTACTGGATAACAATATTAATGAAGAGTCTAAACAATTTGGACTCGTTATGTTTTAAACAATGCATATATTTGTAACGTTTTCTTATAATGCAAATTACAAATTAAATGCCACACCCATCTAAGTTTTCGAAATCGCGAAAATCTCTGTACCTGAAAGAGTGTATTGTCGAAACCTATTTAAATTCTTGAGCAAGGACTATTCAGGCTCACTCTTAAACTCTCTTTCAGAGATAAAATTATAATATTTTAAAAAGTAGATTACAGTTGGGGGTGAAGTTATCAACAAAATATTAATAATAATAAATAAAATAAGAATGATCTGCTATTTGCAGAACACTTATAGATTCAATTAATTTTGAGTTTCTAAAGCTAGGCAATCTGGTCACGATCGTGTCGGCGGTTGCCAGATCTAAAGAAAACTCGATAAGCGAAAACATCTGGCAGCACCTTGTCACTAAAATTTGAATAGCAACGCGCCTTACTATATGATGTCAGACATTTTAGAGGAAATATTAAACAAAGAATGCAGTTATAAAATGAACACAAAACAAGTTAGGTGATTATATTCCATATATATGCACAAAAATGCAGCTGAAACTCAATGTTGTTGTCTGACTTTATGTGAAAATAATATAACGAATTTTGAGCGACAGATTGTCTAAAAATACATTTTCCCCGCCTTGCCATTGAAATATAAACGCAAAATTAACTCCAAGCAGAACTGCTGTTATTTTTTTGTTACCACCCACGTCTAAATGCGCATTAACTCATTAAGAATTTCTAAGTTTCTAATCGATCAATAAGTTAAGATTAGTTAAATTGTGAACTGTCAATCAACTAACAATATGCCTTTCATTTTTGACGACCTATTCGCTCAGAAAAAAAAAACAAAAATTCGCGAATTCAATCGATTCTGAAGCAGTGGTTAAAAAATAAGATTGGTTTGGAAGTTGATCCATGCTATAAAGTCTTTTATGCATATATAAATAGAAAAATAAAGCTTATACATCACTAATTACCTTCATTACTTGCGTAATCCATTGGCAAGGGAAGATGGTTAGTGGACTTTTTATCGAGCTCGTCTTGATGTTTGGATCTCATAAAATAGACAGTCGCAACGATAAAGATGACCAGAAAAAACACACCCGTCACAATGGCCCCAGCAATAAATCGTATTTGAATGGAATCGTCATAAACTAGAATCAAAAATTAAGTTATATATTTGTGTTTCGGAACATTTCATTTACGATTGGTGAAAACAATACCTGAACCAACAGATTGATGGGTCTGAGCATAGACCATATTGCTATAGGTCCCAAATCCATTGATAGTTTTACAGCGCACTTGAAAACCGTATTCAGTATTCTCCATCAGATTGCTGATGTGAATTTTTGTCTCCTTTGTGGTCAACGCCGTTTTATTGATCGTGTCCAATTCGGATTTGGGAAACCAACGAACTTCATACAACTCGATTGGCGTTTCACTTTGGACAGGTTTGTCCCAAACAAGATCGGCGTCATTGTTGGTTATGGCCACAACGCGTAAATTGAAAACCGTCGTGAGCATAACGGACTCCGTAGTAAATACAATTTCAGCATGTTTCGTTTTAATTTCGCTGAGATCCAATTGATGACTGTTGCCACTCGAAAAACTAGAAGCATTGACAAATGGACTCTCAATATTCGTATATGTTTCATTAGCGTACTGCTCGACTAAAGACGAGATGCCATTTGTCGCATGAATTTGTACTGTATATGTGGTCACCGGATCCAGATTGGTGAGTGTTATTTTCGTTTCATTGAATGTGTCTGTCGATGGATTAAACATAACATTCGAGCTGCACATGCTACAACGCACTTTATAGACGACATTAGAGCGGTATTTATCTACTGTATTTGCCATATACAAATCATCTTTGGCTGGAGCACTCCATGATATTATTGCGCTTGTTTGATCGACAAATAATAGGGTGAGATTCATGGGTGCTCCTGGCGGTTTATAGCAAGGCATATGTCTGCCGTCCGCAGGATGTCGATAGAAGCCTGGCATGCATTTGCACATCGGCGAACCCGTCTTAGAGCTATTCGAATTGGGTGGACAATGAACACATTTACGCACCTCAGACGATCTAAACATGCCTATAGGACACTCTGAAATTAACAAAGATAACGTTTAATTTGAGTCAAAGAAATGTGTGAAAGCGACTCACCTTTACACGTGTTATTCACATCATTTGCCTCAAAGCCGACCCTGCAACGACAGCCTCCCGTTAGAATAGTCCATTTACCATCACCCTTGCATAGGTAGGTGGGTGGCTCATAGGCTTCGGCGTTCTCGACACATGTACCATTTTGTTTCTCAATTATTGTAATCTCGCGGCCGGTGGGCGTCTCATTGAAATGGGCAAAGTTCTCGGTGACCGCCGGACATGTGATGTAGTAGACTTTTACCGCCAGAACACTTATGCAAGCGCCCTGATCCCGGAATGCGAAATATACACCCTTCTTGTTTACAGCTATACTCTTCACTTCGGTATTTATATCCACATCGGAGTTTTGATTAAAGCGCCCTTCACCAGCCGCAATTCGAGCGATCAGTTTATAGCTGTCTGTCTGCCATGGCGGCGGCTCTCGAGTTGCCGCATCGAATTCATAAAACAATAAGCTAAACGTCTCCTTACAGGACAAGGCATTTCCTAAAAATTAATTTCATTATTTTTAAGTCGCATTGTGAGATATGTCATAAGTTTTATACCTGGAAACAATGAACAGTCCCGAATTGTAAATTGTATTTCTATATAAAGACGGTTAGCAGGTCCACGATCAATAAAAGGGGACCAAAGCCAGTTGTTAACATTGTGATAGGCAACATCGCAAACCACATAGCTACGCCAATTAATGCCCTTCACAAAATCTGTAAATGATTCCTCTACCCACTGAATCAAGTGGATTTCATGAAAAACATATGAAAATTATTATATTGAGCTATTACAACTTTTATAAATATGATACATTTTGTAAAAACGGGATCTTGCCGATCTTTTAATCACTTAATATATGTATATATCATATACTTACGCCTGGAGTTTGAGCCTGGGGTCCATAGGGATACCTCGTCCATTCTAGTGTAGCTTCTCTCGTTGTGTCAAGCAAAACAACTGTAAATTCATATTCATAACAAAATAATCCATATAATGCAAGTAGATAGATCGGTGCTATTTGGTCTGCTTACCTTGATCAGCGTTTACAATTTGCAAGATATACGCGATGGCAATTAGCCATATTAATTGAAGAATTTTCAATTTACTGAGTTGTGTAGTGTCAACGTATCGGAGGATATGGCATTGCATCGGCCTCTGATACTTAACTATTGGCACAGGTAATTGTGTGGAAGCCAGTTTATTTTTTGTGGAGCAAGCTGCATCATCATCATCATCATGATGTCGACTCTTTTTCCTTTTGAGAAGTCCGAATCGCCAATGCGTTGATTGCATTTCGCTTTTATGAAATGTAATCTCAATCGCCGTGGAAAATTTGACTTAAATCATGCGACATATACAATGTGCTGGCTGAACTGTTGATCCGAACAAGATAATACATAATATATCAACACAATCCAAATGCTACAAACATTAAATTCTATTCGAAAGAATACACAATTGATAACAATTGATAACTAATCGCATTAACAATCGCCGTGTTCGGTTTCGAGGTATTTTTGTGTATCGAGCACTATAACCTTAAATCTATAAATTTTATAAAAACATGTACAGTTGCTGTCAGAATAATAGTATGCAATGCAAATACTCATTTTCATAGCTCCTTTCAAAATCCTTTCGATGTCAAGGACGATTTTAATCTTCGATATATCTGCTCATATCCGTTTTTCATATTCTTCTTTTTTGGGCTGTTTTGGTCTTAATAGTATTATATATATTATTATATTTCAAATTGAACAGGTATATTAAGTTTTTTTTTTTGCGTATATATAGTAATATAACAGCACTGTTGCAATTCGTCACTTTTATATGTGAACTACTATTATTTTGACCGTAGTGGTATATAAAATCAGAATTTATTTCAAACTATCCGTGTAGGGACAACCTTTTAGCCAAAATGGTGCCAAAATGTTTCATGATAATATAAGACCTTAGGACGAGCATTATTGAGATAGTTTTGCATAACTATAGGAATTTCAATAAACCAGCCAAATCATTTCGGCATCAGTCAATGATCAAATTATCAACCAATTCGTCGCTTCATATGGTATGTCTTCAGTTTCGTGTTTCTTTTGTTCGCCTCATGAATAGAATTTTCGCATGTAGTCAATACAATTTTTAATTATTTTTTGCGTATTGATGGTTTTTCTCCAATACAAATGTAAAATATAAAAAAAATATTTTTAAGTTTGTAACTTAAATTCATTGGGAAATTTGATTTAGAATTTAATTTAATCTATTTATACTTTTTGTATTTTTTTTTCATGCATCGATTGACAAAATAAATATGAAATGTTCGCTGAATTTTTGTTGCTCGCAATAAATAATTAATTTAAATAAAAGGTTCTCTCGGACTTAAATGTATTTGCGATCGCTCCGTTTTAATCAATTAACATTACATTTTACTTTTAATTTAATTTAATCTATTATTACTTTCCGTATATTTTTGTGTCGACAGACTTAAGTTGATTTTAAATAAATAAAAAGTAAATAAAATATACTCACTGAATTTTTGTATACAGAAGTATACCGAAATCTTATATTTCTAATTTTTTAAATTTGATTTTTAATTTAATCAATTTTCACTTATTTTTATATATAGTTTTTGATCGCTTGATGTTAACCAGTCAATCAGATAGCAAATGATAATTTTGAGCGTGTAGGCAAACACGATCAACATATCACGAATAACTATTCGGGGTTGTAATTGGAAATCGGTTGACTTTTGCAGCTCTTTTAAACACATATTGAGCCAGTTAAGATTATAATATCTGGCATTTTTATTAAACTCCCAATAAAATATTTTTATTTACTATACGTTGCTCCTGTTTATTATGACAATCGGATAATTGTATTTATTTTTTGTTTTTTTTATTGTTTACCTTACGTCCGAAAATTCATTCTAAGGCACAATAAATCATAAACCATAAATTTTGCTAAAATTATTTATTTTGGGTTTTTTATTTAAATTCTTTCTGTGACCACAAAAATGTAAAATTGAAGCGCACAAATGCATAAGCTATGCATATACACACATATGCACACACATACACACACACAAATGTATGCATGCGTCTGCTTGTCGCTCTTGCAGTGATAATGAGATTTGTGTAAAATTACTCAAGAGTTAAATTTTATGAATAAAAGCTGCACTTACAACGATCAGAAATTGAAAATTGTCGATTGAAACACTTGAAAAATTAACTCACGACGCACACAGTTATAGACCTACATATATATTTATATGTAAATAAATACACACACACATACATATGCATTTACATATACACACAATCGCTTTTTCAGTCGTCCACAAGCGGATTGCACTTTTATTGAAAATCGGATGCAATTTCTACTTCGAATCACATTTTCAATTTTCACATAAAACAGCACATCTCTGCAGTTTGCATTTGGTCACTTTTTGTTTTTGATTAACGATACAAAAAGTATATGTATACATTCCACAGAAAAGCGACAGTGCTACCACACTTTATATTTCTCAACAATGTTGAGTAGTTGACTCTGTTGAATTCTTTCCAACACTAGTATGCTACATCATTGAACCACTTTGTCAGTGTGGGCATTCCATCCGCAAAAAAACCAAATCTAAAATATTAATTAACGATATCTGTAAAATATCGAATGACCTAAAAATGTAGAACTATCGACACTATATAAGTGCTGGCATTAATTGCACAGGAGAACCATCAGAAAAAAACAGCCAAATCTATCTCAAATTTTTAGTAAGTAATGATAGCTGTAAAGTTTCGAACGCACTCGTAGTTGTAAACTATTGACAATAAATAAATATTGAATATTCAAAATTAACGTCCTTGTAACTTAAAATATGAGAAATTGTTTTTGTTCTCTTCTAAAAAGTGAATTTACATGCGCATAGCTGTTGAAGTTATATGTTAATTTTTTATATTCCTATGTTAAGTCTTCTATGTATAACTTCTGAAGAATACATTTATTTTTTAATTCACCATCATATCATATCAAATATAAATGAAAAATCATTAAAATCAGTAAAGAAAAATAATCAAATTAAATATTTTGGTAAAAAAACAAAGTTCCGTTTTCCCCAAATCAATACAACATTTTGTTGCATGTGTTTATGTATTTATTTATTTTATTAATAGTTCTGCACAAGTACATAATATGCGAAAAAATTGATCAAAATCAATAGCTAGTAGATCTATGCATCGATACAGATTTTTTCAATGTTCTTGAAGAATTAAAATTTTCTTGGCGCTTCATTAGTGATGATAAATTTGAAATTATGACATCGATAGCTTTCTATAAAATATACAAATTTTTTGCAAAATTAGTGGAACTTGCCAATACAACGACTACAAGAAATAGTATTTTTATGCAAGAGTTTGGAGAATGTTATTAAAACGCATATAAAATTTTACATTTTGCCGTTTTTAAAACGTGCGATTTTATGCGGATTGCAGGAGTGTGTTCGCTTTGCCATTGAAAGTGTGACCATATACCGATTGTTGGAATTTGCAGCAAAAACGCTACTGGGACTTGGAAAAATCAATACAATTCACTTTACATTATTATTGCGAATGGTAAAGTCCGTTTAATAGCTAAATTCGAAGTTTGCACAATTCTCAAAACCTCTCAGAGTTTCCTTAGCGCTGTAAATGTAAATCAAAGCTGTGAATTTAATGCAAATAGTTTAAGCCGTGATTTGTGTATGTAAGTAGAAGCATGTGTATGTATATACATATTATGTATATATGAGTCTGGCCTATGTCTATATATGAATATTTATTTCATATTTTATAAGGTTGTACATATATATATAAATAAATAGTACATATATACACATATATATATATATATATATATATATATGTATATCTATATATATATGTGTGTATATATGTAATATTTAATTATAAAATAAATATACATATGCGAACATATTCAGTTATATAGACATACGCCAGACTCATATATACATAATATGTATATACAAACATACATATATATATGTGTAAGTACATATATGTAGTACATATATACAATATAAATAAATATTTTAATTTGCGCATGTATGTGTGAGTGTCGAATATATACGTACGTATGTACATTTCTGTGGGCTTGATATCCCGTCGACTATTTCTGTTAAACGGCAATCTGTTTTATTTCAAACGAAATCGAATTATTCTTTCGTAATTTACTTACGATTTCACGCACCTTTTGAGATTATATTCAAAATCAAACAAAAATTGAAAAAGTGTAGAGTATTTATTTATACACAGCTGCGGTCAAAATGATAGTAGTGTAGACATATGTTTCGGAAAACAAATATTTCAAATATAGTTAAAACAATATGAAAATTATATTTGAATACAAACCATCAATAGCGACATGCTCATTATCTCTGCAAAGTCTGTCCACCTGTCTCAGCACTCGATGCTGGTAAAGAATTTTTTATAATATATAAAAATGGTTGGCATAAAAACAAGGTCAAGGTATTTGATAATAATACGGGTTTTCATGACTCGTTTCGATTGTGATAGTATTTTAAATAATTCCCTTACATTTTTGTCCATTTTGGAGATTTTTAAGACATGACGTTTTTCAATGGTGCTATACTTTCCAAGCCCCATTTTACTATCAAAAAATTAAATTAACAAAAATTAATAAACTCTTTTAAATTTAAGTATTTCAAATATTTTCACCATCACTAATATTATTTTGACCGGGTCGAAATTGTGATACTTAATTACACCAGCCCATAACGTACGATATCAAAAGGAATAGAAAAAAAATGGTCACAGGCATCGAAGGTATTTTGAATGAAGCTATGCAAATATTGAGTATTTGAATAGTGTGAAGCAGGCACTCCTATTATTTTGACCGCAACTGTATGTGTTTATGCCACGATCCGATTATTTGCTTTTACAAGCACGCATACGTAAACAAAAATTAAACGTTAATTTTAATGTATGTCTGTGCTGTGGACTTGCATATGTTAATACATTTTTTTATTATTTGTTTTGCCCACGCACAAAATGGAAAGTTCCAAATTAAATCCACATCTAGCCAAAAAAAAAATATTGAAATAAAATACATACACATAAAAAGTGCTGGTAAATGTTGTATTTGCTGATTTAAAACTAATATTTGATCCCACCTATCAAGTGCAGTTATTTTTTATTTCTTAACAATGGTTTTCCTTAGGACCTCAAATACTAACTGTTTGTTTGTGTGTATGTACATATATGCCTGTGTGTGTGCATATTTTGTGCGACAATCGGAATCAGTGTGACCATTTTCATCTGTTTTGCGGTCTGTTCTATTACTTTGAAATCACTGAAAGAATCAATATGATCAATTAAACAGATAGTTTGTCTACGCACTCATTGACTTGGGAACACTTCGTTTTGATTGGCAGTTGAGGTGTAGCTGTGTGTGTTGCTTTTTAGCAATTTTCCGTTAATGCTAAGTGGAGTTTGATAGCCAAATTAAAAAGTAAAAATTAAATTAAATTTAACATTTTCATTTTACTCGTACTCTATATATATTTAAAATTTAAACTCGCACTGTTAGCTTTTGAAACTATCTGTAATTATATGGCCAGCACTTTGCATACATGTTTTAAAGCTATCTTTATTAAAAATGGAATATATCTATAAATATACTGCAGATCACATGATCTAGATTTTTGTTGTCTTTCTATACATTAAATGCAGTGTAAATATATTATTCTGATCGTTTTTGACTCACGACGGAATTATATTATTTGAATTTTTAATCTATGTACATAGATTAAATTCATACATACAATTCAGATGTGCTTCAACTTATCAGCTGCGAGTTCACCTTTGACTGCGAAAAAATGAATGCTACTTAATATAGTTCCAAACAATACAATAAAGAACAATAATCTCCGGCACGCCGAAGATTACAGGAATACTGTATTAACTTATTAATTAAAATTAATGAAAACTTTGATCTTAATTTTTGTCCCATTTATTCTATAGTACGACTAACTAGTTGAATCTGGCCATCTTTCAATTCTGCACGGATGTAAAACAATCTGAAACAGTGCCAAAAAGATTAATTATCAAGAGATCAATTCAAAGTATAAAATAAAAAATTAATAGTTAAATAAGACTAAAAGCGAAAAAAGGGTAAACAAAATGGATTTAACTGATTTTATTTCCCAATTGTTGCAATTAATTTTCTACGACTTTCATAGATAAGTAATTTAATTTTATTATTATTATGTTTTAAATATAATTCAAATTCAAAATTTTGCTTCGATATTAACTTAATTTGGTATTATGTGAAGCGCTTCTCATTAATTTTGTTATTATAGACTCACGAGGGCATCTTTTAAGCGGTTGATGCTGCTCAAAGTGTCAATAGGATCTGCACGACAAAATACGTATTTTGCTGAATAAATGAGTTTATTCGGAACAAGATTGACGAGTTTTTAGTGGACAACAAAAGTTATATAGCATTAATATGTTACATTTTTGGATTTCGTTATTTACTATATATATTATACGCACATGTTCTATTTACATTTTGAATGTTTTCCAAAAGTAAATAGCAATTTTCATACGAAAAGACAGTATAAATGCTTTTGCAATTGTTTCTGATTTGTTCTACATTATACACCAAAGCACACACTACAACTGCAGAATACATCTTTGATGCAGAATTCCTATTTGTTTTCATCATGGATCTTTATACAAAAGTTTTACATCACTTAGGTGTGGGATATGGCTGCAAGGCAGATTTCCCTATGAAACGAATGAACCGTAGATGGAGCTGGCTTGCAACTCATCGTTGCCATCACCTTTTTTTTTTGGCTAATTCTGGCCCAAACACCATTTTGCACATCTTTTCCATGAGCTCATGGGAAAATTGGCATCAACTCTTGCATGGCTACACTCAGAAAAAATCTATGTGCATTTTAGTAATTCACCATATTTTGAGCGCTAAGGACAACTGATTTTAATAATCCGAAAGTATATTCTCAATATAGATTCTCAACTTATGGCAAGCCTTTCTAATTTTGAGAAAATGCTTTTCTTATATATCGATCGATTTTTCAAATATTAAGCCAAATATAATTTAAAGATTTGGTATTAGCTAGAGTGAAACACTTGATCTGCTTAATTAAGTAATCCCAAATACTATAATCATATCTGTAAGGGTATCTCTATATTCTCTGATGATTTATATTAATAACTACGTATGCAAAGTACTCAATCAATTTAAGTTGCAAGCTTTCATTTGTTTTTCATCAACAGGCTGACGTTTGCCATCAACAGAAAGTGTAGCTAGCTAATCTAGGAAGTCGCATATTTTCATTTCTGGGAAATTTAAATGATAAATCTCTTTAAAGAACTAAAAAAAGCTTAAAGTAATGCCACTGTTTGGCAAAAAAGATTCGGGCAAAAAGGCCAAATCTAAAGATTCGAAGGAGTTAAACAAACAGGTGTCAATTGAAGAGAAGTACAACCTCCATGGCCTCCTAGGGACGTGAGTATTTGACTCATCCTAAGAACTGTTTACAGAAATGAAATGTACTCTTTTCTTTGGCATAGGGGCGCATTTTCTGAAGTGCGCTTAGCCGAAAGTAAGGAATCACCTGGCGATCATTTTGCAGTTAAGATTATCGATAAAAAAGCGCTGAAGGGAAAAGAGGAATCATTGGAAAATGAAATACGTGTTCTTCGGAGGTGAGTTCAATTTATATACAAATAAATATTTTGTTTCAAAACGAAAATGCGAACGCGCTGCAATCTATGTAAGGGTATTCAAAGTGACCCCCACAAACTGAAGTCTGATCTCCATAACACTAAGTTTGGATCGATTTGTAACTGTTATTAAAATACACCTATTTCATTTCTTACGAGAATTTCTCAACCCATCGAATTTCGTTACTAAATCATTTAAAGTTCCCGGGGAGTTATATAATATTTCTCATCAATTTTCAAATTTAATTTACTTTTGCAATTTTATTTCTGCTTATGTTTGTACCCCAAATAGCTGGATATTAGGGGAAGGCTACTCTTAAGTGGCGAGTTTATGATGAGAAGCATTTTCAGTGGTGAATTTGAGTGGAAAAGCACAGTCCGATTAGACCTTCTGATGACAGTACTTTGCCTGTCTGCGTATTACTTATAAGAAGAAATCTCTGTTTTTCATTTCTTTGTTTCATTTTTAAAATTTTCTTCGTTTAATTTGCTTTCTTTCTATATAGGTTCAGTGCGAATCATTTCGATGGCAACAGTCCGAATGGAACGCGGTGAGTTGTGACCCCGAACCCGTCCTGTTAAAATTAGTCGGCTATATATGTGTCTTTAAATAGGACCAATCAAGTTTGTAATTAATTTCATGTACTGCGTAATCCCGTCCACAGCAACTGTACGATAGATAGATATTCTTTTTTCTTTTTTTTTGAGGATCACATTAATTTTCAGCGGTTATATACACTGTAAAAATAAGTCGCTTGTGTAGCATGACGATGTGATATAATGTCATTTATATATATATTTATTTTCGTCATTCTCGTTACAGACTAACTCATCCAAATATCGTGCAACTTCTTGAAACGTACGAAGATAAGGCAAAGGTGTATCTGGTTATGGAATTGTATGATTTTTAATTGGCTTCTAGCACTAAACATACAATATTTTGAGATGTTGAATAAACAATAATGTGCGCTGTTATCGCTCCATACAATTATACAGCAAGTACTGTCAAGTTTCAATTTAAACATTGAAGGGTCCCAAAAAACACACTTATCATGAAATTTCGATTCTGTTCTTAAACTAAATCCAACAGTTCCATCAATAACTTACTGCTTTGCAACCAAGTTGCAACGTTAAATTTTAGTTAATTTTAATCCGCTACGTTGAGCTTTATAAGCCAAGTTATCAAAATGAATCAACAAGAAGGTAACTCCGACCTCATAAATAATATTTATAATTTTGCTCAGCATCAATAACGATATGGCAATATATTTATGTCTGTATCTATTCTTTCTGCTTAAAGCGGACATAATGACTCCCCAAAAAGAGAGTTTGCTGCTTTATGCAAGACCATTCCTTTGTAGATTTAGCACACCCATATTTAGTGTATGTTTAGTGCTTGTGCGATTCCGTAGGACTAACGCGATTATTTCTATGTAGAGTAACTGGCGGAGAATTGTTCGACCGTATAGTGGAGAAGGGATCGTATACCGAGAAAGATGCATCACACTTAATTAGACAAATCTTAGAGGCTGTAGACTATATGCACGAGCAGGGCGTTGTACATAGAGATCTCAAGGTAACAACTAAGATGCGTTAACCTTAATGAAATTAATCAATTCTTTATTATGAATTTGTTATTTGATTTGATACAGCCCGAAAACTTACTATACTATAGTCCGGACGATGAAAGCAAAATCATGATAAGCGATTTTGGTTTATCAAAAATGGAGGATTCGGGGATTATGGCAACGGCATGTGGAACTCCGGGATATGTGGCGCCAGAAGTGCTCGCTCAAAAACCGTATGGAAAGGCCGTTGATGTTTGGAGTATAGGCGTCATTTCCTATATACTCCTTTGTGGTTATCCTCCATTCTACGATGAAAACGACGCTAACTTATTTGCACAAATTCTAAAAGGTATATATAAACTATATGTGTACATAATTATCAAAACTGATCGACAAAATGTACAAAAGACCGATCAATTAACTGAATTACTTACATTCGACCACAACCTTTTTCCTCTTATGCTTAAAACATTAAGCTAAGCATCCCCTTACATAAAGTAAATACATCTTGTTGATCGTACCTACGAGCCGTATATGCCTGTCTGTATGTCTGGTTATATGTAAAGTATGTGCATTACAAAAAAATATGTTGCCAAGATGGGACCATTGTGTATAATAATGAAAATATATATTCTCGGTGTTCGTGCTGATATTCATTATTAACATTTATATATATATATTCTCACTATTACAACGTTTGTAGAACAATTATGTATAAATATATATATTACATATAGCTGCTGCCATCTTAAAAGCTAACCGATTGTTCTTAGGGAAGCCAAGTATTAGGAGCATTATAACACGTACATTTAGTAAGTTTGGATATAGTTATTTATGCAAGAACTCAACTTTCGATCGATCGTTTCGGTCTGCCTGCAGCAAAAAGACTGGTGCATTGAAACTTATTTCGTGATGTTTACATGCATTCTTGATCAGCATTGCGTCTGATTAAGAATGTATATATGCATAAGGAAACATCTTGTTCAACTTATCGACCACATTATATATATGTATATATATATATTTTTGAACAAATAAGTGTTTGGAACTTGCATAATTGTGGTATATGTAGGTCCAGTAAACAGGCCAAAATGTCAATGAGTCAGCAAAATTACATTTTTATCATTTTCAAGTTAAGAGAACATATTTCGATAACTGCCTCAGGCTAATCCGACTACTTTAGCAATGATTTGTCAAAAGTTTTTACACGATTAATAAAATAAAACTGTCCTAGACCCATTCACCATTCAATATATTTTATTTTCAGGTGAATTTGAGTTCGATTCACCATATTGGGACGAGATTAGTGAGTCGGCCAAGCAATTTATCAAAAACTTAATGTGTGTTACTGTAGAAAAGCGCTATACTTGCAAGCAAGCATTGGGACATCCCTGGTGAGTAATAACGATCGATTCCACTTGTGATTTATAAAAAAATGTATTGAAAACTTCTTGTAGGATATCGGGAAATGAGGCAAGCAGCAAAAACATTCATGGCACTGTATCGGAGCAGCTTAAGAAAAACTTTGCAAAGTCACGATGGAAGGTATGAATTCGTCCCAAAAGAGAATGATTTTCTTCTTGCGATTAATGTTCATCGCTATTTTATAGCAAGCGTATTACGCGGCGACAGTTATCCGGCAAATGCAGCGAATGGCGCTTAGTAGCAACAGTAGCTCGACGGCTGATGGAACAACCTCTGCTAATCTATCGTCGGACAATGGTAATGGCCAAGTCTCTGTTACAGTTGAACCTGCATCTACCAGACCCATTGAGCCTGCTTCGGGCACGGAGTCAACATCCGGCACTACAATGATGGATTCAGCACAACCTGTGAGCCCGCGCAACGACATTAAAAATCACCAAAGAATCTCGCCAAATAGTAGTTTCAGCAGCGGCCAAGCCAACTAGGTACATCCTAAACACATAATTGAATCATTTTATGAACGCATAGTCCATGAATATATATAAAAGATGTGCACTTGAACAGCGCGGTCTATAGCTTTTGCAAAAGTGCGGAATTCTATTTTCTTATTGCGTAACGAAACGTTGCAGTTCTATACATACATATTTATATATATAAGTAACGTCGAGTATATTGAAAAGCATGTCGCGTTGACGCCATTTAGCCACGCCTATAACATTTATAAACATTTAAAGCCAGTCTCGCGGGAACTTTATACATATTAAAAATAAACATTTTTATTTTATTTAGCTTTTATATAAGCCGTAGTTAATTGAAAATCGTATCCGGATCAATTTGTAAACTTGTTTGCTGTAGTTATATCAATTTCTATATTTTTCATGGCAATTATTAAAACTTAATATTTTGTTTAAATAATTATTTTAACAGGTTTCCCGCACCTTTGATCTTAGTATGTTCTTAAGAAAATAAGCGCTTCATTGATTACGCTTTGCCTGCAAAAATGAACAACATCAACAGATTATGAGGATTGAGGATTGAGGATGAAGATTACATACTTTCGCAGATCAGAGTCCATCTGCAGATATCCAATTCAATTTCAACTTAAAGAGCCAGTTTACATATAGTTTTTGATATATTTTGGATATCTTGCTTAACACAAGAGAGTCCAGTTTGACTGGAGCTCCTCTGACGACCGATTATATCCATATCAGCTACATAGTGATCCGATCCTGCAGTTAAAAAATTATATATTGCAAGGTTTATCAAACAAAGATACGCACATAACTATTTCGACTCGGCTAATTAGCTGATCACAAAATATGTATAATTTACTACTTAGACAAAAATTTATAAAATTCAAGTCAGAATTGTGCTGTCGGCTGCACAGCAACAACCCTCAATACCGAAGCTGAGCTAAGTTGTGTGCTTTGCCAATGAATATCAAAATACGCACACGGCAAGCCAAATTCATTGTTGTGTTTGCAAATGACACAATTATACATCATTATTATTAAATATGGGGATGTGAGGAGATAAATCGGTTTTGTGCAATTATAAGAATTCGAAAAGTTAAACAAGAAAGAGATGATGATTTGACAAATTCTCAGCAAAAACAAATATTAAGCCAATACTTCAACACAAATTAACAATCAAAATACATATTAAAAACTTTAACTTTAACCTTAATACCAAGTAAGATTGATCTAGTCGATAGAGTTCGACTGGCAGATACCCTGAACCCAGTTGTTAAATATATTAAATCGATTAAAAACTGGTTCACGTTATATTGCCAACTTTCTCTTTAAAAGTCTTTGCACACTAAAATGTTTTATCTTCTTCAAGGATAAAAAAGGATAAAATTAATGCAAGCAATATTTTTCCCAACCCAGAACTAAAATCATGACTATAACTTGTGTGTTTTACACGATCTTGGGGAAGTTGTTACTGTTCCGTCAAGGCATATTATGGAAGGCCATACAGCTAAAAAATCTATACAAATGGGGGAGTTATGTATGAAATAAAATTCAATTTATCTACGCGTTGTATATATATATATGTTTCTACTTCAACGCTTTTGCAGCTTTTCACACAAAGGTTATGAAATGAAGTAGTAAATATTACATAATCAAGAAAGAAGCACGCCAAAGATTACATACCCTTGTAGGAGTTCATTTCCCTACATCTAAATTTGAACCCGTGTTTCGAAATATTATGTTGTTTGTTATTTATTTTTATTATTCGATTTGAAAAAAAATGTTTTTTAAAACTAATTTAATTTAGATACATTACAATTCTCTAACTGATTTGAAGTCACTAAATAACATTTGTGAAGTTTTATTGTACCAGAGAGATTGGATGTCTACGTCTATCTCTAGCCTACAACTTAAGTCTTTCGATCGATTGTTTCAATGCTATCTGTATGATATAGTGGTCCGCACCGAACGTCTAGGCGTCGAGCCGGCTAAGCTACAAATATAAATAGACGGATTTGTGACAAGTTTCATTATCTTAATGATAATGATGGAGTATAAATAATTTTAAAAATAAATGGATATCGACTTATGCTGCTGATCAAGAATGAATACATATACCATGTGGGGTCGAAGAAGTCTCTTCTTTACACTTTTAATCAAGAACCTTGAAACTAAAGCGAGGTAGATGATATATGAAGTTGATTTTTTTTCACACTGTTTGAAATACAATATTATTATTATAACTGGTGAGTTTGGTTAAAACATCTTGTAAGACCAGAAAAATATATTCTGATAATAATAATAGAAAAATTACATACAACAACATACTCTGTAAAGCTATCGGATCTTTGTGATTCACTGGACATTAACATCGGTTAATAATTTGTTGCCAAATTTTAGGAATACATTTGCAGTCTTTGAGTGGCATATTTCGACCGATTTTCCTATTTTTATATTAAATTTTAAACATTAATTGTCTTTGACTTTGATTTTGATTTAATAATAAAAATAATAAAATTACCATATGATTTCGATTGTAGTCGTAACTGGCTAATGTTTTTAATATCATTTTGAAAACAAGACATTTCATCATTTGCGAAATTATCTTTACAGTTATAGGCTAGCTATATTGACACTGAATTTAATAAAACCGATATAATGTCAACTAACACTTAAAGCTGGTGAGTTTTTCTCTCTTTTATCTTGTTCGATATGTTCGATTGTTCCTATGTCAGAAAAGGTATTCAGCAGGCAGGGGTCGGTCGGTCAGCGTGTCTTTCCATATGCCCTATAATTTTGTTTGACTCTAGTTTTCAATGTGAAAGTACATATAAGAATTCTCTATTCGACTAAGAAAGCAAATGTCCTCTACTCTCATAAATCGTACACAGCTTATTAACCATAAAGTATACGGCTTATGCACAAAATTTATAATTGCACTGCGATGTTTTCATTCAGGTTGTCGTGGTATTCCCCTCAATGATCATGCTTATGTAAATAACGGATAAGTTTTTTAAATTTGTATGAGTTTGTGTTGTTCCAAGTTGTCACAGAGCTATGGTCTAATATTATGACACTTACTGCTTTCGGTAAGCGATATCACTCAGCTGACCTTAATTATTTAAGCTATTTCGCAGTTTATTTTAACTCTAGATAAATTTATGGCCTAACCAACTATTTTTATATACAAAAAAAATCAGAATTTAATTTTTATTAATAAAATATTAACATTAACAGAGTTATATATGCACACAAGCATTATTTGCTTACAATGTTTGCATGCTGGGTCAGCGTATTAGGAGGAAACTTCAGAGATTTTGCAATACGATATTAAAAAATGAAAATGAATCTTACTCTATATATAATTAGATATTAGAATATTTGAGAAAATACTTACTAAAAAAACAACCGCAATAACACTTATTATGTACATATCGAGACCAAATAACAAACAATTTTTAATTTAATATATTTCCGCACAATATATTTCTCTTTGATATAAAATACAATTGCAACAGAGATACCCAAGTTATAAGAAAAAACAATGTTACAACGCTTATGTTTTTATTCGTATATAACACTTTATTATATAAATAATATTATTACTTTAGTACTTCTATCTACTCTTTGAAAAGTAAAATTAAAAACTTCTGTTCAAATATGCCATGTATCCAAAACTCTGATTGTGATTGTGATAATCAGAGTTGGGCTTTTAATTGTCAAGTGCTCACTTCTTTTTGTTTCGCTTCTTCTTTTTGTCTGATCCACTGCCTTTTTTTTTTGTTATACAAACGCGACAGAACCAATCCTCATTGTCGTTGGGAGCCACGTGAATGCCCACACAAGTCCTAAATCATGAGATCATTATCATTGATTACTCTCACTATTGAAAATTAAGCACAGACTTACCAATGATACCATGCATCACAGCCATCGCAACCGATCATTGCCGAGCCGTCGTCAACTTTGCCACACGCCGGACAAATCCAGATGCGATAGCCCTCGGCATCAACATATGAAGAGGGTCTAATTAATTCGGGGCTCGTGGGCAATGTTTGTGCGCCTTCGGCAGATGCCGTTGTAGGTATCGATACTGCTGACATTTTTGGCATCTGTTTTGTCGGGTGGTGCATTAGTTGTTGTGGCAGCAAAACCGAACTGGCCGATAATGTGGCAGAAGCAGCGCTACCAGAACTGGGAATCCAGCTACTTGAATGAGCATTCAATCCAGTTGACTGCATTCCTAACATCGACATTGGCATTGGCTGCGTACTACTAATAGGCGCGAAAACGGAAGGTGGGCATGGGGCCGCGGCTGATAGGTTCATTGTTATGGTTTCACCTAAAATGAAGAGAGTGGTTAATGAATGAACACATCAAGTATCATCAGGTAACATTTAGAGATCATACATTGTTTAGGCTTGGGGGGTCCGGTAACAAGTGGTGAAAATCGAGCTAATTCGGGGGATTGTTCCTTTTTAGTCTGGGTCGTCGGTGTCTGAAGCGTCGTGGTCGGTTCTGTTGTTATTGCTGTATGATCATGATCACCTTCAAATGGGGCAGCCGTGGGTGTTGACTTTCCACTGAGCTTAAGCGTTAGTTTCGGCACCTGATTTGGTGAAAGATCTAGCTTTGGCGACACTATCAAGTGCGGCATTAATGCCTGCGACTTATTTGGCGGAATATGGTCTGCAGCAACTCCGGCTTCGATGGAAACGGGAGGAGGAATGTTTTTTGCTTGATCTGTGCTTCCACTTAGATTTTCTGTAGAAATATGTAACCCGTCTGGTGTCACCTGCAAATTGAATGTTTGTAAAATAAGTAAATCGTCAAAAACGATGCGCAAATATATATTTAATATATATGTCATACCACTGCTTAGTGGTCATACATAGAATATTACTTTCTTTACACAATATCATTAAAAGAATTCGTGAAATTGAACATGCACACTGCTCTTGAGGCTTATACTGCAACCCACACATGAATTTAAGATCTCTTTAGGGACTTCTGTTTCTATGGATTATGAAGATGCAAATTTATAGATTCTCGGAAAACGGATCAATTGTTATTATTAATATTATTTCTACACGTAGTATGTGTATGCTAAAATGAATATGTATTCTATGCTTTATTTCAGTCCCCAGCTTATTTCCGCATACTGACAGGAATATATATAGATGTTATCTTCTGCCCGTTACTGTGTTTTTGATCTATGTAAGGCGTACAAATTTGTAATGCTTACCTGTTTTTCTTTCTTCTTATCCTTTTTTGGCTTTTTATCTTGGATTTTGGTTCTCTCAATATTGAGTAGAAGCTTTTCTTCACTTTTCTCCTTGCTTCTCGTCTTATCTTTTTTGTCTTTTTTCTTTTTGATTTTGCCATCCTTGGGCTTTTTAATCTTCTTATGCAGCTTGTGCAGCTTCAGTTCACTCATCTGCACATTGTTTGTGGGTGTTATCGTGATATCATCATAATTCACAGAACCGACAAAATTACTCATAAAACTCTGAACTTCAGCTTGAGGTGCCGCACTACTCGACATGGAACCAGATGTGGCACCTGCCGTCAGACTTGTGGCAGGAACAGTCAGTGAGGAGTACGCCAAGCCACTATCCACGCGAGACAAGGGAATCAGATCGGCACCGCCCGCAAGGCTAAATTTGTCACTGCTCATGAAATTAATGTTAAACGGTGATGTGTGTGTGGTGTGCGGCGGGTGTGTATGTGACTGTGGGTGTGGTGATGCAGCAGCAAGTGCCAAAATATTGCTATCAGATTGATTCAGTTTTATGACACCTGCTTTGGCATCTTTCTTCAATAGCTTCGAGTCGGAAATGGGTGAATTTATCATCTGATTGGCATTTAGCAAAGATGAATGCACACTTTCATTGTGCTGACGTAGTCCGGAATTCGATAGATTTGAGGGTTGAATTAGGTTAGACTTTAGTCCATGCACATATGAAAATGCGCTGAGTTGATTATTGTCTTTCGACGGCGACTTGGATTCGTCGTCATCGTTCGAATCATCCGACACCTCAATGGGATCCCCCAAATTTCCAGTAGCAGCTGAGATTGATTTAATTGTTTTCGTAGATCTTGAACCCTGGTTAGTGGGTGCATCATCATTGCCCGAAAGTTCAGCTCCCTGACTGGTCAACGGTATAAAGCCCAAAATGGATGAACTGTGTTCAGTGTCCTTGCCACTGCATTCATTGCTCGGCTTTGGGTCAAACGCAAACCGTTCCGGCGACCTGGTTTTGTTGGTGTCAATTAGCGCATCGGTTAATTTCATCGAGTCTGGCACCAAGGGAGCCACATTGCAATAACTTCGCTCCAAATGTGCATCGCTATGAGGCAAGAGACCATAAAGTGTGGACTTATCTGCGTTGAAAGAAATATTTTATTAAATTGAAATTACTCAAAATTTAATATTTATTTTACTTACCATCTTTCTCAATATTCGCTTGTTGGTGACCAATGTTGGTATTCGCAAAGGACATGAATGTGTGAGGCATAATCATATTGGGGCCCGTAACTTTTTTATTGAATCCGGTTAAAGTGGTTGGTGCAAAAATAGGACCCGAGGGTATCAGGCCGGGACGTGGCGGGAAATGCAGAAGCGGCAGCATTGGCATCAAATTTGGCTGATTACCAGCATACAATGTACTGGACTTGGGTAGATTTGATGGCCCCGAGCCGGTCACATACCCAAGAGCGTGATTCGTTATTGTATCTGTCAAGTCAGCAGATGAAATTTGCACTTTACCAGGCTTTGCTTGTAGCGATGAATTTTTAGCATTTTTATCGGAGTCCATGAAGGCAAGTTTCTTGTTGAAATCTCCCATATTTGTGTGTTGAACACTGTCAACGTGATTCAGTTGATATTTTGATTTGCCCTTTTTTCGTTCCTTTTTCTCCTTGGTTTTCTGCAACTTTAAATTCTCTGTGTTTGCTTCGTTGCTAACTTCGCCAGCTGCAGTTATATCACCCATAAAGAGAACATTATCAGTAAAATGAGATCCACTTTTAAATTGATCGACGCTGCTTAAATTAAGTGGTTCCATGGGCAATGGTACAGTTGGAAATATTGTTGGATTTTTGTTCATAGGTGTTTCCGGTGTATAGTTAAAAACTGGATTTAACTTGGTCGATTTCATTTTCTTTGGCGATTGCTGAATCGATGTTGATGATGCTGCGATGCTCGTCGGTGCATGAAATCGAACTTGATTTTTACCACCTGGTTTGCGACCGCGTTTCTTCGGCTTGTTCACGTCAAGGGCCAACAGATTCCCAGCTGTTACTGTTTGAGTCGGATCTGAGAGACCGCCAAAGGAATCGTATGTGGAGATATTACTCATGGACATGCTGAAATTATGCTGTACACTTTCAGTGGCACTCAAGGCGGGCGCCGGTGTTATTGTTGTGCCCGATGGCAGATTAATCAGTGGCGAACTATTGCCGGCACTCTCGAACATTGTTTTGGCAACATTCAATGGATTTAGCGCTTTCGGCTTGGAGATTTTCTTGAATATATTTAATTTGTTCCGATCGGGTTCATTCGCAAGTTTGATTTCGTCGGAAAGAGTATCTGGATTCGTCGCAGCGCACGTATTCGAAATATCTTTGACGGGCACCACAAAATCGTTTGAAAATGTATCTGTTTTTTCCACGTTCAGCGTGGATCCAAGAAAACCACCAACGAAACTGAGCACATTTTCGGTCACATTGGTAGGCACCAAGGGCTGTGGTTGCGTCGCCAGAGGCACCAAAGCTGGAGCCGGATCTATACTGGCCACAGAAACCAAGGGGATTGCGTTGGGTAAAACTCCTGGCAGCTTGGACACCGATTGCAGTTGTTGTCGCTGCTGTTTCTGGGATTTCAATTGTTTTTGGCGTTGCTTTGTTTGTTTCTTTAACAGTTTTTCCAGTTGCAGTCGCTCCGCAGATCCGTCCGGCAATGCGGACAACATGCCACGATTTAGATTTTTAATGGACTTCTGTAGATTGTTGCCGCCATCCATTTGATTTTTAGACAATTTCTGATAGATCTTCAAGGCTTTACGGTGCGCTTTCTCTTGTGCCTTATTGGTGTTTAGTTCTCCGGCTGGATCAATTGCCTGAGCACCCAATAATTTCTTCTTTTTGCTCTTCTTGGCTGTCTTTGTGTTTGCTGGTGGCACAACTGGAACGGATGTTGCACCTGTACCCAAAACCATATTTACCTCAATACTCTCGCTAGCTGTTACTGCTTGTTGGCATTGGGCAACTCCTTGCTCTGCCGTACGTGATTTCGTCTCCGAGAGAGCAATTCTCTTTGCAATTGATACCTCGATGGTTTCAGTGAAAAGATGTTTGGGCTCATCAGGTATTTTAGGTGGCGGTGACACGGGTGGTGCATCCAGTCCCTTGAACTTGCCTAAAAAATATATTGAGATTTAAGTACGCAAGAAGTATATGAGAGAATCATTGTGGATTAATATTAAAAATTGTCCAAGTAAAGGTGGATATCGTAAATTTATTGACTTTAAAGATAAGTCTTTAGATGTAAATGGTTATTGGTATAAACTCTCGCTCGGATGATGCAACCTTTTTCTTCATAATCATTGACTCCTATTTCGAATTTAGAACACAAACTGATGAAGGTTGTCATTAACGTAACTTTCAAATTTTGTGAATCTTTATAAAGATTTTCGTAATGTGTGGGGGTGATGCTGATTATTAGACTCTATCACAACAACAAGTTACAAACAAATAGCGATCTTTTTACACTCATCGACATTCTAGAATTAAATCTGGGTAAGTAAAGGAAATTGTCCCAATACGATTATGTCGCTTATTTTTATTATTAAGCTGTCCTGCATAGCAATTCATGAATATAAGAAAATGGTTATACCTAATCTGAACGTAACCTAGCCATTGAAAGAGGTGTAGACAATAACTTGTGAATTAAAAAAAATGTAAATATCATGTCCAAATTCAATATATTAATTTGTATAAGTATGGCAATATTGGTTCTTAATGAGAATCAGAAGTACAGTCACATTGTTTGAAACTTTTCGTTTTCGTCATTTCGTCCATATTAAGCTGGACAGTAAAATAGGTTCCGAGTTGTACAAAATTGAGAAAACATTAATATTCTATTGATTTTGTTTTGATTTAATTTTAGACATGCTACTTACATTTTTTTTAAATTCATAATTTGTCATCACAGCTATTTAAATAGCTATTGCTATTGCTAAATATAAACAATTCATAATATGAGCTCCCCAATTAAAGCTTCTCTTACCAATAATATCGGGCACGAAGGCTTCCGGTAGTTTTCCCTCGATTGCCGGGGAAATAAAGCCACCCGTCGTCATAACGACACTACTGATTTCTCGAATCGCATGCCCGTCGTGATCAAAGTTATCCCTGGATGAGGAATTCAGCGTCAGTGGTAAATCGCTCTGACTACACCACTTGGGCATGCCAATGTCCGTTTTTAAATCCGTCAGTAATTTTTGTGCTGTTTTGTGGCCTGACTCCAATGTCGATGTTGGAATCTGTTCGTGGTCAGACTTCTCAACTAATCCAGTGGAGGTGACTGCAGCATTTGGCTCTGTAGGTAGCATTGGCGGCAAATACTCGAATATGTGAACGGGTCTCGTCAGCGTCTCAACACTGCCAGGTTTCAGGAAATTCAAATTTGAGCTTCTTTTTACGGGATAGATGGGCACATCCCGCACAAAAGGAATCGGCTCCACATTCCCAATATAGTCTAATAATTCGTTCACGTTTATGTTGAGATTCCTTAGGCTCAAAAGTGCATCCTTCAAATTCAGCTCAACGCGGTTTGCTACCAAAAAAAAATAAAATAAATCTATATAATTAGTTTCGTGCGACGCATAAAAAAAACATATAATTAAGATGGTTTGTTTATTTATGTATATACTGTATATGGGTTGTTTTATTTTTTTTATTAGTCCATTGAGTATATTTAATAAAATATGAATTACTACCCTTGTAGACGGATCGAGATTGGCATATACATAACTTATATAAGCCGACACAGAAAAATACGTGAGTAGAAATAATTAAATTAAATATTAGAATTAAAATTTAATATTTAACCTTAAAAAAATAACAAATATTTATAAGAATTTATGCAGATGCAATATAATAGCTACAAAAACATTTAAATATAATTTGTTTATTGTAATACATTTTTGTAATGTTAGGCGTGGCCAAGATGGCATTATTCTTTCTAATGCAATAAACTACATAATAATAAAATATTAATAAAACAAGTTTTTGACAATATAAAATTTTCTTGAAAACGCAATCCTGACTCAAATTTAAATGTCAGATTATTATTTCGTGCATGACGTGAGAAAAAAATCGGTCACGCGGCCGTCTCTAGTCACAATGTCCATGCAATGCAATCAAATATTTATGAGTCAGTATGAAGGCTTTTACTAAGAGAAATTGTGAACAACTCAGAAAAACACAAAAGCGGTAAGAATGAGAATAAATTGTGATATAAATAAACAGATAAATATAACATATTTACCGTGCTCGGCTTGGCTGTGCAAATCGCGGGCGAGTTCTTGGATAAAGCGCTGCAGAATGTCCTCTAGCAGTTCCAGGGGTGCACTCTGGGTGCTGCTATATCCAATTGTTTGAGCAATTTGGGCTATAACAATGCCCAATATGTCTGAAGAATATTTTTCTGCCATCATCGACGAGCTTGTTTTCATCATATATTTATTTTGTTAATAGCTAAGTGTTTTAGTGTTGAGTAACGCCCATTGCAGCAAAGTAAAAGAATTGTCTTACCCCCACAATTTATCGGTCGGCAATCGGTAATTAGTATAGATATTCCCTTTATAATAATAATTTTGCAACGCAGCCTTGCAAGACTTCTTTAGGTTTACGGACTCATTCGAAAACTATGAGCAATCGTATGGGACTATTTTTATTTGTTCAGATATTCATTACATCGAGAGTAGACCCTATTTTAGTGATATTGAAAAGAATACGATCATTTAGACTTGTTGCCAAATTAGCAACATAAAAAATTGCTACAAATGTAAAGAAAGCACATGTAACATGAATGAGCATCATATATCATATTCATATGCATACAAATTGATTATTTAGTTCAGTAAAAAGCAAAGAAAGAACGAAATAAAGTCCGAATCACCTCAAAGTTGATCTGGGGCAACTATAATAATAGCTTAATAAAATCATTTAGCAGAAACATTTAATAATGATTTACTTTGTATTTTCGATAATTTGTGAATAACACACAGCTGACAGAAGAGTGTGACCTTACATGAAAAATACCAAATTCGCTTTCTCATAAGTAATTCACACATAGCGACATCTGGTGGGACGCAAGGTAATATTTATAATATGTGAAACTCAATTTGCAATTACAATTTAAATGATTTAAAATAAGCCTTAATCTGTAGAAATTTTTTATTTTATTACTGAAAACGAGGTTTTTCAATTATAAGAATGAAAAAGTGCATAATAATAAAAACGGAAAGACAATAATGAGCCCTGAAATTAGTAAAACATAAAAATCCAAGTTGAATAACTTATAATTTTATTCGAATGTACTTTTTTATGACATAGGTTAAAGAAAGATCGGTAAAGAACTCACCCGTGATTAAGAACACGTTATTACATTAACACATCTTTTAGAGCAGCAACTAAGTTTTATGAAATGTATTTTAAAATATTCTGATTAGGGCAGAAAAGAAAATCAAAACGATGGTTATTTTCACTACTCCAAATTATGGTCTGAATGTGCTGCTACATATTATAGGAATATCTCTGTATAGTACATAACAAGCTGTTAGAATTAACATTACACTTTATTGAGGTTAATTTGTTCTATTACAATATTGATAATTGATTATTTACAGTCAAGCGAATAACTCTTGTGCTAATTAATTTATGTTCTATATAAATTTTTTGGACAGAAAAAGTTGAAAAAAAAAACTTAATTTTAACAGACAAGTTCCGTTATTTTTTTAATGGCAAACTAAGTCTCTTATGTAATACACTATAACAAACACAAAAATATACATTTTATTACGTAAGGGATTTTTATAGCTTCTCATAATGAACACTAACCTCAAGACAAAAGCGAAGTTAGATGCAAAAATAAATAAAAGCTAACTCTGACTGAAGTGTTTTTTTTTGGGCAAAATATGAACAAAATAGAGTATACATTAAATAATTAATGTGTTTTTGTAAATGAGCTATCTAACGCTACATTCGAATATGCTAGAGCGTTGCATTTGTTTATTTCATTTTTATATGGCATTACAAATGTACAATAATTCATATATATTTATATGTATATACTCAGCAGTGTGCCGAATGTGAATCCAGCATTTGTATATTATATTGTATCAAGATAGATTATACAATATATTGTCCAAAATAACACTTTGATTTGCGAGTGAGTACATAAATATACAATAAACTTCAGAGCAAAGCATGGCGATTGAATACATTCAAAGACGCAAGCATTTGTTGAACAAGCCCATTCGATCATTTTAATAATAAATTAATTAATATAAATACGAGTAAGTTCATTTATATATATATATGTATTTATATTTCGGTCCATTACCATGCATTGAGACTATTGCTTTCCATATATATTTTTTTTTTATAAGCTTTTCAATTATTCTAAATTATGCCGGTAGCGACGAAGGCGTGCACTATTTTCTATCTTGGGATCACCCGGTGGCGGCGAAATATCATTTCGTAATGAAGCCTCGAGTGCATTTTGTTTCCGTGCTGTGTTATTAGTGTCCTCGGTTCGGGTTATTGACAGTTGTTGAAGATGGACTGCTGTCGAGGGATTAATTTCTGCTGCCTTGCACAATCGACTGCGAAAGCCGGTATTGTCCTCAACCAATTCCTTATCGTCATTATCGCTAATCTCTGCCTGAGATTGATCATCGAAATTGCCCAGCATTGTTAAAGGAATTTCACGAGTTCTGTAATTATCGCAAATTAGTATAATTTTGGAGTAATGAGCAAACAGCTTCCAACCTACCTATTGGAGATACGAGCTGGTGGTCGTTGAAATCTTAGATTTAGTTGTGTGGGATCAGTTACGTACTTTCCTTCCGTAGACTCACGACGACGTCGCAATCCTATAATAGAGCTACATATTAAACTTGAAATTCAAATACGAGGATATACAAATTTTTTGGGACAGAAGGGACTTCAAATTTCAATTAGCATATTAAAAGAAATGGTTTTTTTTTAACCAAACCCAAACACAAAAAGACCCATAGTTCACGCGAACTCGAAACATACCTGGTGTTAAGTCCATGATATTGGGAGAATTTTGAAGTGCACTTGAATAAAGGTGACTTCGGGTTGGGCTATTTGATGTATCTAAAATGGATGTCGGCGTATGCAGAGCCTGAATACCCAGTTGGGAAGACCCAGCTTGCCCAGCATGCCCAGTTGGGTTGGTCGGGTTGTTGTCCACACCCGCCCAAGAAGCACACTTCGATTGACGCACATTGTAAGTGAGCACAGGTATCTTGCTGGGTGCACACAATGATAGATCAGGTCCGCCACCGTCAGTTACATCAGCTCCCACACGTCGCGTCACGTTTTGTGTATTTGATTCATCATTGGATTTACTCTGGGAGTGTGGGGATGCAATCGGGCTCTCACCATTCTTGCCATTCAATTTGACAGACTGAACTCGGCAGGAGCTAAACTCGTTGCCTGGTGCAGTCAATTCTTTGGCTAAAGGTGTATTACAATTGGCCGTTGTATTTGTTAAGGAAGATATATTTGTCCCAATTTCTATGTCATCACAGTTAACTGACTTCTTATCATTCGAATCTGAAGCTTGCCTATCACCAGATGTTTCATTGTTGGAAAGTTTGCATGTGTTCTTCATTATTTTACTACTTGTGGCTGCCAATGCATCGTAGTAAACCGACTCGTCCATGTGCGAGTTTTCTGAAAAAAGAGGAATAAGGTATTTATAATCGTTGATAAGCCAATTTAAGGTTCTGTTCCGTATACAGAGCTACCCCTTACTTCTTCCCACTTTCTCTTGATTTTACTTCAAATAATTCCTTCAAGTACTCTGTAATGATAACGGTACAACGTTATTTTACTAATCATACTAGTGGATTTTATGAACCATTTTTCACCCAATTACGCATAGAAATTTCTTAAATATTTATAATTTTTCTGATTATGTCCCGTTTTTTAATATTATTGCAATTGCTATGAGTAGTATGAAGTATGACTATTCGATTTACAAAGCAAAGTACGACTTTATAAGACAACGACTATTTCGACGACGTACCGACAACTGCACAACGACTTCTTGCTAACGCTCCACTTGAACCCGACTCGCTTGTTCTGCTGTTCGTCGTTTGAGTTCTGATTTTCTACAACTGCTTATTTATATATAATTTGAGTGTCCCAATGTTTTAATCACTAAAGTGTCTCTCGTTAAAAGACGGCGGTAGGTCTATAATAATCTACTCAAACTCCTCGTTTCATTTATATATATATATATATACTGAATGGGTTTTATCTTGCAACAAATATTGGACCATTTTACATTTTTTCCCCCTAAAGTCTATCAAATATTTATATTTTTTTTCATAAATTAATCATTAAGTGTATTTACCTTTAGAAATGACACGAATTTCAAGTCGCCCACTAACACAACCGTCGTTCGGCTGCATTTCCGCATCGACGAAATTGGCAACTCTGTTTCCCGATTGATGAGATAGCAACTCTGGTGTTATTGCATCTGAAAACGGCTGCATTATGGGCAAGTTGCTCCGCTGACAGAATGTTGTCTTAACACACCAGGGTACGGCTGCGGCAGATTTATCCGGCGGATTCGCTTTCGCATCCTCCCGACCTTGCGGCGGCTTCTCATCAAAGATATCGATGAGACACACATTGGGCAGACTATTGCGATGCTTGTACATGGCCTGACTCTCATTTGAGTGGCTCGAAAGGATGTCGCCAGGAGTAGCAGCAGCAGCAGCAGCAGCAGCAGCAGCAGCAGCTTGAGGAGGATCCCGCAACGGCATTGTTGGTATTATGGCCGTCGCCGTCGCCTTTTGATTAGATGTTGGAGCGATTTCGGAACAAGAGTCACGAACGCAAACGTTTCTCGCGATATCCATGCGATATACCTTAACCAAGTCACAGGTGACAAGTCACAAGGAATACAATTATTATTGTGAGCTCTCTATTAAATCGTTTTTTTAATATGATCTGTATGCTTAGTATATGCTATGGCAGAATGACGGGACTTATTTTAAATTAATCGCTTAATTGAAATGCTTAAAATGTCCCGTAGTTATAAGTTGTAAGTTGGTTCGAGCACGAGTATTCCACACTTTAATACATAAATAAACGGAATAAAGAAAACTTAAAAAAAGTAAAACCATGCTTGTTATTTTATACACAAATACTGAACTTTATGAATTTGAAATACAGCTATGTTAAACACACTCTTAGATAGCAAAATTAAAGTGATTACAAGTGGAATGGAATAATTTCTCAAATATACTTACAGTGTCATCAAAGGCTGCTTGCTGAACAGCAGGTGGCTCTAAGTCTTTACGTAATACATTACCCATTGCCGGTTCGGACCAGCAGTGTGGTATGGACATTTGTAAGGTCTCATAATTCTCGATTCCAGCTATATTAAGCGTATATCTATTGGCAGTTGGGAAATTATTATACACTGTTTTTTCTTTTATGTACATCAATTGAACTTAAGTTAGAAGATTGTATGTGTGTGTGGGTGATGTAATTTTTTTTTAATTATATCGTAAATAAATTATCCGTAAGATTCTTCGATTTTCAAATTTTCCATTACCTGCACACTGATTTTTGTAGTCTAACAAATAGTATATTTAATTTGTTTCTTTCTTTATATTATTTAATTTGTTGTCGAGCTTCCGCGCATTTGTAAGTATATTTTTTTATAACTGTTAATATTTTGGGAGGCTTTTTCTGACTTTTTTTAATAATTACTTACCATAAATAGATTTCTCATAAAAAAAAGATTCAAACTTGCTGCATAACTAGTGGAATGAAAATTGTCTGAATTTCTGCTATACTTTGATACTGATTATATCATATTAAATTGGTTTTGTCTTTTGTCCTTCTGTATGAACGCAACTTTTTTCGACACCCTTAGGGATGGAGACTTGGAACTTGGAACATTTACTGGTGTGTGCCCGTGTCAGACAAAGTGTTAAGTCATACTACGGCTAAAAAAATCCTATGAGCCGTTAAATTTGGTAGCCACCTTTAAAAACCAACTTTATAGCCACGGCCACAACTGCGCCCATAATCGCCATAAATCGATTAAACCACAATTTTAAAGATTGAGTTACCAAACCTGGAATGTAACTTGCAAGTAACCTCCTTCAAAGATCGACATATACTTTTTCAGAGCACGACCATACCCTTTCGCCCCCAGGAACTTCGGACCTAGAAATCTGAAATGCACATATCTTCCACAATTTGTAAACTAGAGTCACCAAATTTTGAAAGTATGTTACTGCAACCTTCCCTAGGTTAGGTTACGAACCAAGGTCAGCACACTTAGGCCAGTTTCGGCCTGTTGTGATACCGTAGATATCAAAGAAAGAGTAATAAGATATTGAGAGAGAGAGAGATAGTAGAATAAGAAGAAGAAGAAGAAGACAAAACTACCAAACAACATCAAATAACCATGCCTATCGTAAAGGCTTAATCTAACGGTGACAAGCACAAGAATTAATTTGAGCGTCAATGACCACCCCTTTGGAGCTTATGTTCCGCAGGTACCAATTTGAAGTCACTGTTAACGCTTTTTAAATTCTCAAAAGTACATATCTTTCGTAATTTAAGATATACAGTTTCCAAACTTGGATGGATGGATTCGCACACTCCCATTTCCAAAATTCAGCTGGATAGTAAATTATTAAAAATCTCCTTCAAAGATCGGTATTTCCTGGCTACGCTCATGCAGTTCTTTGCTACCTGAAATCAGCCGGTATTAGTTATGGTTTGAAAGTATTTCGCAGTCGGTTACGCCCGACTGCAATACTCTCTCTTCTTTAAGTGTTTAAGACAAAAACATAGAACTACTTACACAAACATTTCTTTTCTAAAGAGGGTGCATTTATTTTTGTTAATATTGCTGCACTTACCTCTTAACCTTCTCCTTCCGAAATTGTTCTGCTTTTGAATTGCAGCTACCGGTAACAGCTAAGTTAGAGGTTCTCCGTAATAACGGCAAAGAGACATCCGCTTTAGTAAACTGATCCAAATTTGGTTGTGACTGTGAGGCAAGAGGTTCAAATAATTTACATGTGATTTCTCTTCTTTTTTGTACATTGTGTATCTGCTCACACATAATAAATAAATATATATACATATATATATATATATATATATAGTATATATCTAGGTTGGATATAAACACATATAGATGTTCTGGTAATTGCATCTGGACATATGTTTTGCATATTATAGATATATATATTTATATATATATGAGGAATAAAGAAATACACGCACATTAAAACAGATGGACATTTTAAGCATTGTTGATTGATTGGTTAATTCGCACCTGGCACCTGACACCTGGCAATAAGTCCCCTATCTCCGCTGTTGAATTCCTAATTTCTTATTTACCTGTGGCTCCTGCTTCCATTCGTTGTCTGTTGTATCCTCCGAGTCATCGAACTGGCTCTTCCACTGTGAGGCCAGGGTGAGTGCTCCGCCACCCTTTGTTACCTGTTGCAGGGCCGAAACATTCTCATCGTCAATCAATGCGAATTGGGTCACAGAATGATCACCAACACAGGCGGCAACGCTGCCCTTGCCCGTAATAGTTGCTCCGCCGGGCAGGTTGCCACCGCTGCTCAAGCGCTGGGTGCACGTGGCACTAGCACTACCTCCAGTTCCAGCTAACGAAGAGGAGGAGGGCCGCAGATTGGTTGATGTTGCCGAACGGCGATTGGTTGGCGGTATGGTCGTCGGAATGCCAAAGATCTGATCACGCTGACAAATGACAAACTTAGGCGTTGAAGTGCCGCCATTGCCACCATTCTCCTGATTCTCCTGATCCAGCGATGAGGAGAGCTCGGCGCTGTTGATTTGGGGTGCAGCCAGAACACGCAGCCGACCATAGTTCGACTTCTGATCAGAACCCAGATTAATGCTGCTCGCCGATCTCTTGTTATCGCCGCTCTTCTCAATGGCGACAGCAGCCTGATGATTGTGATGGAGCTTAATAGCACCTTCGACAATTTCCATTTTGGGCTCGCCACACAGGGATCGACTTGTTGCACCCTCAATATTGACATTGACATGTCCATTGCTCTTCTGGTCCGCATCATTGTTGCTGGCATTGGTTGTCCCCAACACATCCAAGTGCTCCTTGTCACCCGTCCCCGTCTGAATTTTGGTTACCACAGGCTGCGCATGAGCGGCAACAATTTTACTCTCCGGATACTGTTAGTTTTTAATAATCGCTTGATTAATCGTTAATCGATTCGATTTTATGGACTTACATAGACTGGTGCCGAGTTGTTCTGATTCGTTGTGGTGTATGAACCGGATACGGTCTGCACCGGACACCGTTTCCCATGGATGACGCCGTGCGTGGATCTCAACGGGGCATTGGAATTGATGGTGCCAACTTCGTGGTTAGCAAGTCCTGTCACCGTCGACGGCTTGATCAATGCACTTGGAAGATTCGGAACAGCTATCGCCGTATTTGACACCAGCACCAGTTGCTGCTGCTGTTGCTGCAACTGTTGCTGTTTTGGTAATGCATTTAGAATCCCTGTATTGAGGTTCTGCAAGGCACAGTCGACTGTGGCTTGGGGTGCCATTGTTGCATTGCAATTCTTATCAACCTATGAGAACAAAAGAATTTTGGTGGATGTTAAGATATATACACTCAAAATAGCCCTAAATTTTAGTATATCGCCTTAGTCTTAGTATTAGAGGCCAAGCAGCTCAGTAGCTCAACTATCTAAAAAAAAAATCTAGATTCTGGACTTCAAAAAGCTACAACCAGACATTTTGCAAATCTACTTTCTGAAGTGTTATTCAGGTTTTCTAAAAATCAGTGCATTTGTTTCTGCGTGTGACAGTTGAACTTTTATGAAGGATTCGCTCATCATTATTGGGTTACGATTTTAGAGCTGCGAAATCGACAACACAATCCGAAAAAATAAATAAATACTATAATTTGCTGCAATTTTCAAGCTGGATTAATAAAAATGTAGAAGGTATATTGTTGGCAACCCCCTTTAAAGATTGGCCTCTTCATTTCCAAGCTAACCGCAGATTTAGCTTCTTTTGACCTTGAGTCAATCAACTTGGAATATATTTTTTGCAACTGTATATCTAACGCAAAATAAAAGCTAGAGATAATGATTTCATCAACAGGGGTTTGGGCCCTTGTTTTGTGCTGTTGTTTTGGGCGGTGACCATCAATTTCCGAAGGAAAATAACACGGGCCATCCAAAAAAAAATGATGAATGTTTTTCTTCTACCTTTTCCTTTATATGAAGTGGTTCCGTTGAGGCCATCTGAGCAGTATCAATATCGTTTCTCTTTCGTACCTATATTAAGGACAAGAAATTGAAGATCGTTTTGTAGAAAATAAGATTTCTGATTTTAAATATACATGTATATTTAGCTGGCTTTATTTTTTCGCTGATATATGACGAAACCCGTCGAAAAGAAACCTGAAGCCGACTAAATGCATATGTATTTAAATTGTGGAAAGAGTTAGCCAAATTCAAAACAAGTAAATAATGTATTCAAAATTGATTTTAAATTGATATAATTGAAATGCAAGAAATTTTCAATATATTGGAATATGTAGTACTTACGTATTCAGTACCGCTGGCATTGGAAGCTGCCACAGTCATTTGGGTGACATTGCCATGGAGATAATCATTTTTAACAGGCGTTGCAGTTGCATTTGTCGATGCATTAATGTTGCCAGCGGTGGCAGTATCAACTTTCTCCCAATCGTACGGATCTGCCTCCTTAACGCCACGGCGTTTCATACAGCGCTCAAATAGACCGATTAACATCTTTAAGATAAACAATATTTTTCAAAATCAACAATATATAATAATTATATATATATAAATATTACCGCATAGTCAGGCCGATCTGCGTACGTGAGTGATTGTATGTGTTCCAAGAACTGTTTCAGGTCCGATGGTAGGTGCTTCAATAATATTCTATGATCATATTTCTCTTTGGTCAATCCAACCTGTTCCTTGTCTTTTATCTTTCGCCACGGTAGCTGGCCGTTCACAAACTCAACCAGCATATAGAATAAAGACCACAAGTCATCATGCCGCCCCATTTCCCGGTTCCGATGTGCATTTATCGAGGCGTACCGCACAGTGCCACGGAATCCAGCCGCCGCCCTGGGACACCGCACCTCTCCAGTCCCAGTCGTGTATTGCCGAGCCAACCCGAAGTCCAGCATGTACACCCGTCGATAGTTATATGGCAAGCGTCCCACAGAGAAGTTGCTCTAAAATGTAAAATATATATTATAAATTTATTTATTTATTTATTTATTTCGACTGCGATATAGCCTAAACCCAGCTTTTAAATATATTCTAGTTTTATTGGCAAATTTCACTTTAAAAAGTTTTGCACCCAAATGGGAGAAGGTCTTCCGTGCTGTTCATTATGATGATCGATGAGCACGAGTTAAATACTTCTATCAAATAGGCTTACCGGTTTTATGTCGCGGTGAAGAAAGCCAACGGAATGTATTGATTCGATGGCTTTCAGAATCTGCAATCCCAGCCTGAGTGTTGTGCTGAGGGAAAATGCGCCTCGTGGCTGAGCTCGTCTCAACTCGGCTAAGTTTTTGCCTTGCAATTGCATTACAACGTAATTGAAGCGATCGTTTCTGCCGCATCCGATGAAGCGGCAAACGTGCTCCTTTCCCTGGAGCTTCTTCAGCACGGCCACCTCCATTTTGAGGACCTGCTTCGGTTGGCGAGCGGACTCCACTTTGAGTGCCACCTGCTCTCGAGTGATTAAGTCTTGGCCCTCGTAAATTTCACCGAAACCACCACCACCAATCTTCCGCACCACCTTAAATAAATACAACATCAAACGTTGAAGTAGTTCAAATACAGAAAAGCGAAGCGATAAACTATAAACATTTACGTTAACATTTTTATTTAGGGTCTGATTTCAGTATTTAATCTATACTAAATGCAGTCTCTAAGCTTTCTCAGATTAAAATTCATATTTTAAATTTTAATTAAAACCAAATTTAAAAAAATTGAAAATAAAATTCATTAATTATTTCACTTAATTCAAAAACTTCAATATAAAATTAAATCAATTAAAACAGTTGATTAAACTTTAGAAAACAACAGTTAAGTTAAAATTTACAATGTATCAAACAACGTAAAATGTGAAATACAAAATATCCAAGGTATTCAAATATAAATTTATAAAATTATATAGAACAAATGACTAGAGAGTAAAAAACAGAATAAAGTTTCGATACCTTCCAGCGCTCCTTGACCACATGTCCTGGCTGCAAAAGGTCCTCTGACGTCATTTTGCTCGTCTCTTTCGGGGCTGCTTGCTGTCCACTGGCGGCGTTACTGCTCTTCTCCAATATGGCAGCAGCTGGAGATTGCGTGGTCTGTGATGGAACCTTGAAGGTCACCCGACTGCGGACGCCTAAACGATTATGCTTGGCAGGCAATGTCGCCGATCGCTGCAGTGCATTTGGATAGTTTTTGTATCTCTGCTCCTCCTCCGAAGCATCGGCCTTAGCCTCAGCCTGAACTCCTCCACTACCCCTGGTAGCACTCCCACCAGTACGAATGTTCTGCAGGAAGAGTGTGTGGAGCGTGCCAGGTGCAATTGACGGCGGCGGCTTTGAAGGAGGCGGAGGCTGCAATCGCAATATGTTCTTGTGCTCTGTGTATTTGGGACTTTCGCCTATGTATAGCTTTGGTTGGTTCGATTGGATTTGGCCTTGGTCTTGTTGGTGTTGGTTGTGGTGTTGTTGCTCACGCTGATCGGGCAGATTGTCTTTGGAGTGGCCTCTGGTGTTCTTGTGTGGCTCAGCGGCATTTTCGTCGTTTCTACTGAAAAGAGAAGGTTTTGATTAACACTATTAATACAATGTTTACTTTTTTAAAGCTATTTTAAGTCAATTTTTACTATTTTAAATATATATTTATATTTGTATTGCATTTTATGATTCATTTAATTTAATTCCTTTTTTTCATTGTGAAGTTATTTTGTGTGTCAACTGAATTTGGTTGACATTAAATAAAAATTAAATTATTGTATGTTAATATTGCTATCTTGTTGTTTAACATTGTTTAAGTTATGTTATTGTATTGTTGACATTAAAAAAAATAAGAATTTAAAGTATGTTAATGTCTCAAACGAAAATTTTAACTTGTATTGTTTGTTATAAAATTGCATTGCATTTTATCTTTAGCCGTTTCTACTGAAACGAGGTAAATGTTTGGGATTAACAAATATGTGCACTGTTATCATTTTAAAGTTATGTTTAGTGTATGTTAATGCCCTAAGTGAGACTGTTAACTTTTATTGTATGTTATAAAATTGCAATGCATTATTTTATTTTGTTTCACTTTTATGTTATTTTACCACCAGCTGATTGCATTCAACTAATTTGGTGGTGTTTTTTTTTCTCTCTCCTTTTTTTTAAACCCATTTGCAGGCGTTGTCTCTGCAAATAATGTCGACAGATTTTACGATTTTATGCTCAAAAAAATATTTTTTTTCATTAGATAAATTGCATATGGAAATTCTAAATTATAAATATATTTGTAAAAAATAACTTTATCCAAAGGAAAATATAAGCAATAGATATGGAGACATGAAGCATATGTATGTATGTACATAAGGTATTATTACATGTTCAAAATTGAGAAGATTTAGCTGACAATGCGATTGGGTTGATTGGGTTTACCTCAATTATTAAACAACAGCGATAATCACTTGAAATAGCCACATGGTTCTGGCTCTGAAAAGTTGGCTTTACTTTGCAGCTCAGCTCAGCTCACGTAATGCAAATGTGCCAGCTATATATATGTATATGCAAAGTTTAACATGGAATTTGGAGGAACTAATTGTTTTTTATAGGCACGCTACACGCTTTGAGAGTGGCATAGAATACACACATTTTACATTTCACATTTTACAATTGCGAGCGAAGAATCACGAAACACAATTCTAATTGTTAAACATCGATTACATAGAAGGTACGCTTGACATATTACTCAAGCCTGAAATAAAAAATCTCGTATTGATTGCAAAGCTTTTAATGTGGCTCTCCGTGTTTCTATATTGAGCTTTTGCTGAGCAAAACAACGGCACTTCCTGCCGTACCAAACGAGAGACAGAGAGAGCCAAATACAAGTTGACAGTTGCCAATGGCTACTTGAACTTTCACCAGCTGCACCCTTCCAGCAGCGCATGCGCCAGGACATCGACTATGGAGTGTTATATCAATCAAGTTTTTTTTCACACTCAGCGTTGTATAGCCATAAGCTTTGGCAAGTACTTTGAGAAATATTTGTAGTCGAAGTTCGAAAGTATTTATATAAGTAAGCATATCTCACTTAAATGAAGAAAGTTGTCTAGTTGTCTTGCAGACATTTTTTTTTACATATTTATCGTTACATCTGCTTCAATACGTAGCCCGTTCCAAAAAACTTATTAATTTGAAATTTTTGAAGCTAAATCTCGTATTTCAACCATAAAAATTTAATTTTAAGCTGAATAACATTTTCACATGCATTTAGCGATTGGCCTTCCATATTAATTATTTTGATTTTTACTTATGGTCTGATAGGAATTTTTTCTATCCAGTCGACATGAACATTTGTTAAGTTTGATATCCATAAAAAATTGGTTTTATCTATAATTTATTTATTTTTATTATTTTTTTTTATATTTTTCTCTATCGCCTAATAATAGCCGACATAGCACATTTTTAACACTACTTTATTGGAAGGTTTTCACATTCATCGAAAAATCGAATCGAAACCAATCTAAGGATACGCTGACCAGTAAAATATCACAAGAACTTTTGTGTTTTGGGACAGATATAAAAAAAGAAGGAATTTTCGGAAAAAAATATATACACTTATCAAACCCGCTTATTATTTCATGTCTTAAGGATAACATAGATTTATTCGACTCGAGTTTTCTTTTTGAGGTTCATGTCGTGCTGTATAGGGGAAAAATTACAATTTTAGATTATAAGAATCGTGCACGAATAAGTAAATAAAAATTATACATGCTGAGTAAAAATTTCCCTATAAGATTAAATCGTTCTACTATCAAAATAAACAAACAAATGAAGTGTGATTTTAACAGAATATTTGAATCTCAGACAATTATTTAACAAATTATTTCGTTGCAAAAATAAATCTGAAATATACTTCGATTGTGCACAAAGAGGCCACAAAATGCCAAAATGGCAAACTAGTATTTTTCAAAGAGGTCACATTCGCTTTGCAGCTGTGAGTTGCTTGCGAAAATATTCAAAAATACAAAGTAATAAAATTAAGAATAATATTTCACTAAGAAGAGCAAATTTTAAAGTTTCTTTGTTTTCATTATTAATTATTAATTAAATAACAAAAGATAGAATCTTTATAATTTATTTTATATCAAATATTTACATACATATAACACATTTTTTTGAAATTGTGACAATAACTTTTTTTTATTATTAATATTATATTTTCCTCTCATATAAAAGTTTACATACAATTTGAGTAGAAGTTAAGAAGTAAAAGTTTTGGGTGTGTTTTTATTAGTGCGACAGTATCAAATATTTAAAATATTGAAATGTTTTGAGACTTACTTGTGGGTTTCCTGTAAATGCATTTTGAATTTTTGGCTTTAGTTACTTTTTGATTTGTTTCCAAAGGTATATGCCACTTATCCCCCGGACCTATTTGAAATTTAAAATGTTCGGAGATTCATTAAATGCAATGGCTTTTAACTGTCATTTACTTCATATTGCATATATGACATTATCATACGCATTTTATTTTATTTATCACCAAGCTATTTGTTTATTATTTAATTATTAGTAGTTTTGAGAGAAATGTGTGGTTGTTTCAAGTATTTCGGACTCGAATGTTTGTTTATTTGATATAGGAACAATCACAATTATTAGTATTATGTAGGTAATCTTGTGTGCATGAAATATTCTATTTTTAAAAACACATATTTTTGTCTTGTTTAATTATAGAGATATATACTCAACGAGAACCTTTAACGATATATGTGCAACACGTGCCACAATTTTTAAAGAGCCGACAAAACGATCGAACCCCTTCTTCAAAATATGTAACAATAGCAACAAATGAAATAATTAGTAATAAAATATATATCTGACAATTTTATAATGAAACACGCGTCTATTTATAACAAATTTACGTTCTCTTTGAAACACACACAGAGGATTTGAACAACAAAAGACGGGAGCGAGCGAGCTGTTGACTCAATTTTTAGCACTTTTGACAGAGCTTTTCACGTACATACGAGATTGTTCACTGAAAAGATTCTACTGAGACGTTTTCTATCGCCTCGGAAAAATGGTTGCAGCGCGCTAAAGAACTGAAAATCTTTCATGTCTTTCTACTTATACAGACAAACATAAATATGCATGTATATATACATATTCATACATATTTAGTTATATTCAGGTACCTTCCGCATTATATGTATATCTTAAAAAACGACTAAAGAATCTAGTTATGCACACTCAAATATAGCAATCACAGAATAATATTTACAAAATATATTTATTATTTAAGGCAACTAAGCACTAAATAAAGAAAATATATAGAAATAAGCAAACAGAAAAAATATATAAGAAAAATTAAAAAGTGAGAATGTTGCAGTCGAACGGAAGATCGACTGCGGGATTCTCTGATGTCAGTAAATTACCAAACTGAAAAACAGGTGGGAACGAAAAGATGGCGCAACTTGACCTTCAAGCATCTTTACCCTTCAAAGAGCAGACGATGGCATTTTTACAAGACGATCTTTGGAGATGCATCCAGCAATTTAAAAATGCTAACACTCGCCTTAAGTAAATGTGGTTAATATACCTAATCGATCTAAACATCGTGCTATGGGTTTAGAGAATTTCTTTTGTATTCTGGCACTTTTGCTTTTTATTCCGTTTGCATAACCAAAATCTCACACAGATCCACTGATCCATCAAATTTGGTACGGAATTGTCAAAAAAAAGTACTGAAAGCAAGAACAGTTTTTGTTTTCTTGTCTGTTTTGATCGGCGCCAACGCGGATGAACGACGCTAAGTAGTTCATTGTCTCATTAGCTCACGACGCAAAGAGATCGTCGAGTTTGTTTCGTCCTATGTAGTTGAGAGAGCTGCGAAACAGCTGATTGTTGTTCAACAAACCCAACGCATGTGACGTCACATTGTAGAGTTTCAATTTTACTTTGCTGAGTAGGTTGTGACTTACACATTGCTAAAAGTCATTATTTTAAAAAGTCAGAAAAAAATGTATAAATAAGCAAATGTACGTACCGACATTAGATATTTGTCAATAATTCAAAATTAATCAAATATAAATCATAACGAAACTTACTTTAAAAACGATAATATCCTAAAATTCACCCATATGTTAGATTTCAGTTTATATTCAAAAAGTGAGTTTCTTTTCAAAATCTTTCAAGATCTGTTCTTTCTATAGCCCACCTTACAGATAAAAAAAGTTATCGAACATGAAAAACTCCATATCAAAAAACGGTGTGGACTCAGTTACCTGTGTGGATTCTTTGGAACAGCTGTTCGACGGTGTCAAAATAATGAACTTTGATATATTTTGATAGCGGTTATCGGCAAACCACCATAGAAGCGGCAAGTGCATCGAAATGCAAATAGTACATAATTAATGAAAACCGATTTTAATCTTCAAGAAAAAAATGTACTTAGAATCGGCGAAAGGCTAATTCATTAAATTTTTGACTCTCAGCAGACCTTTTTTTTAGGTTCCACATATTTCACATCTGTAAAGTGGACTTATAGAGAAATAGTTCGATTTATTGCAAGAAACGTGTATACTTATCGATGTATCGACTGCTGAAAAGAAAAACTATCAGTACCAATCAAAGGCGATTACATTGTGCAAAGTGAGCGCAATGATGATAACGATGATATTTATAGATCGTAGGTTTGGTTTGCATGCATTATTTTTGCAGCAATGGACCGTAAATATCAAAAATGATAATGACGGTATTTAGTATATATGTTACTTTGATAATTAAATTATGAATTCATGAGCAATCAATAATAAACATAATTTTAAAATTTCGGCTGTTTTCTATCCTTTTACTTTTTTTCCCATCGCTTTCGATATAATTGATAGTTGCCAGCGCTGCTGAGGACAGAAACATCGGAAAAAAGAACCACTGAGCTGTGCCATTGAACAGCTGTGAACGTCTGCTATCTCTGTTAACGGGTCAGCTGTTTTTTGGCGGCATAGTAGCGCACTTTCAAATATTTTATTTGTTTCGACATCGTTGCAAAATCATACAAATAATTTAATAAATTAAAGTCGTTGTATCCAATGTTTTTTGAACGAAACTTTAATAGTGCAATAGTGCAAATTTTGAAAATAAATCACCAGCTTAGCAAAGAAGAACTTTTGCAAAGCAATCTGCATACTTTAGGAAGCAACTCTATATAGTTCGCTCACTCTTACGATAGAGTAGTACAAAATCAAAGAAGAAATAATGGTTATCATAGAAAAGTTTAGTTTTACGAGGGTATTAACAAATATAAGAAGTTAATTTAAAGATACAGCTCGAGACATTTTTTCAATTCAGTCTGATTTTCTTATCAGTACTGTCAGTACTGTACTGCCCTTGTATTTGGTCTGCTTATGAAAACCATCAGGATTGAATAGAGATTGTTCGCGAGTAATTTCTTCTCTGTTTTCTCTCTACTTCTTATTTTTAATCGTCCGTCTTATTGAGCTTTCGCATAAAGCACTTCTCTCTTTTGTCTTCCAACATAAGGTAATAAATGTCGAAATATATTCCTCTTTTCTGTATTCTGTTAGGTCGTCTTTCTCCCCTTTCCATCTTTATTTCACATATGCTCGGTGTCTTCCTTAAGTTAGCATTTCTGCATAACATTTTCGAACGTGGTTACTTGTATCTTTTAAATATATCTTACTCTACAGGCTTTCTCTTTCATTCTTTACCTTTACCCTTTCTCTTCTTTATCTTAACCTTCCTCTAATATTTGACAATTTTTGTTTTGGTTATGATTTATCTGGGGTTTCCCAATTAAATCACTTCACATTTTAAATTTAAATTTTCTTATTTCATTTAATTTGCTAGTTTGATTTTACTTTTCGTATTTTAAAACTTGTCGACTTTTGCTACTATACATTACATGAATAAATAGAACGCATAAGATTTGAAAGGTGAATAACATGCAAAAATAATAACACTTAAAGATGCATTACAATATTAGAACCAACCCTGTCATACCCATTTTCCAATTTTGATTCAGTGTATAATGAGTACATTTCGATTGAAAAATTGACCACGCATCGACTTCCGCATGAAATATCAAATAGAAAAAGGGTTAAAATGTTCAAATTCCTGTCAGAGGCCGGCCAGATGAAATTGGTTCCGATTCGGCTTTTTAAGGGTTTGGCAGAGCACGCGGCACTGACAATGGGCAACCATTGGAACTGTAGTGAAACTAGAGATTATGTGCACCAAATCAATATGGAAATCAATAAAAAAAATTTATCCAGCAGCTGTCACCCTCAAAAGTGCAAAAAACCGAAAACGAAAACAAAAAATGCACCCCCCAATCAGCAAACATACATATATACATACATATAAAGATTTTAATGAATATATACGTATGTATTCCTGTTGGGTTTTCATAGAAAGTGAATGTTTGGCAATGGTTAAGATAAGGAATAAGCTATATGAGGGATGCTTATTCTAGTGTAAGTGTAACAATCGCCAGATAGATACACAAATGTGACTCAGAGTAAGGGCCCAAGATATTCAGATCGACTTTAAACTTAAAGCCAAAAAGAAATGAAGCTCTTGCTCCGTTCGCAAGATATCTTATGATATAATAAATCAATGTTGATAATTTGTAATTACATTTTAAACGTCTTCGATATCAGAGTATAAGAAATGAGTACAAAAATACGAATATGTGATTTTCTGATTTGTTCCTGCTTTTCTCGATGACATTTGTACAGTTGATTAAAGTCAATTTTAGTGTATTATTCTGCCGTCCTTCAAATTGTAACTTCTCTCCAAATTGAAAGCCTATATAACTCCAATATTGATTATAGACGTCTTTTGTAATAGAGAATGCCATCGCCTGCCAATATTACATTTTCAACATTCGACAACAAGTGACAATTAGCCTCCTTCATATCAACATCGGACATATTAATATAGCGCGATCGTTATTCTCTATCTATAATGAAATTGGGTTGTTAGCAGGTGCACTGAACTTGTTAAGGATATGTTAGCTACCCTACAAGATGAATTCATTAAAAATTGGAATACAAGTTGTCGTAATGGGGATTTAAGTTAAACATGGGAATCGACTATAAAGGTGTTTCGCTAGGCATTGTAAGCGGAATTAGTTCACATATTTGTCCAAACTAAAATTCTTGGCTTGCAAAAGTAAGTACATATTTTAAGAAGGTAAATATGCATGTGTTTGTTTGTAGAAGAGAAGAGTATAATTGGCAAAAGACGAACACAATTAAGAGAAGTAATGCCGTCTCTGTGGCTCTTTTCGTTAGCTTTCCAATTTCCAAATGACTTCTTAGCCACCCAAAGACATATGAACAAGTACATGTAAATATATATATACACACAAAATTCTTTACCGTTATATCTGGCAAAAAGCAAACCCCTACGCATACGAACACATATGCGCCAACATGCATACATAAATACAACTCGCGGCAGGGGTATTTTCCATTTCTTTTTTTCTTCATCACTATGGATGATCTTGGGTATTTTTTATATATATGTATACACGATTTTCTTTTTTTCGTTATTTTCGTTTTTTTAATTTTGATGGTGTGTAGGGTGGCGACGCTGCCGCTGACTGTGCCGGTGGTGTTTTGAGTGCAGAAGGTGGCAAAAATTGTCCGCTCCCTGCTTTTTTGGTAACTCACATTCAGCCTGGCTGCCTTGCCTGCCTGCCTGCCTGCCTGCCTGCCTGCTTGCCGCTAGTGCGCCACCACCAACTTCATTATAATTTTGTCGGGGTTGTTTTTTCATTCTGTATTTTTTTTGTGTTGTGTTCTTTATTCGCCGCAGCAAGCGGCTCTATGTGACGCAGACGATACCCTTCGGCGCGTTGTTTCGCTAGTAGATTGCAGGCCATTTGAATGTTTGCAGTGGCTAGTGCACATCAAAACGACACCCCCAAGTTTTTTTTTTGTTTTATTTTTTTTTTGGCAGTCCGTGAAAAATTGGATAAAAAACGCTTGGCAGTTTTAGCATCTGAAAATCTAACATTGAATTATGGAATATCGATTTTTTGGTTTGCGAAAATGAAATGGCTTCTGCTTCCACTGGCAACCCCCACCTCCCAAAATCCCATCCCCTCTTCCGAGCATTAAAAGTACAACATAGAAAAAGGTGTTTCATTTCAAAAAATTAAAATCTATAACCGAACTACAATATATATATATATATTATGTATATATCTCTCGTTGTACATGAGCTGAGCTGAGCTGAGCATATTTAAAGTTTGTTGACAAGTTTCGAGACGTCTGCGACCCCATATTTCTGTACGAAATAATTGCACCTCTAATTTTAGCATCCAAGTTGTTATTATTATAATTATGTCGACACAGGAAAAAACAAAAACGAATTAATTTAAATTTAGTTATAAAACAAAATAAATATTTTGAATTGCAACTAAAAAAGTACGAAATATTTACAACATTTCTGGAGGTATTTGAATGGGAGATGCTCGAACATTTGTTTCCAAAAAAATGTTTAATCAGACAAAAATACTGTTCGTGTAGAATTTATTAATTGATTTCACAAGTAAAGTAATAAATATTTTCTTCTTCTTAATAAACTCATGTAACATTTATAAGATTTATTAATATTTATGAACACTAACACATTTCCACGTTTTACCCAAAGGCAACATCATTCGAGTGAAATCGTAGTCACCCTTAGACTACATTCGAATAATATTGCGATTAAAACTAAGGTTAATGACACAGTTAATGACGATGGGTTACTTTCCTCTAGGGGAGGGTAGACTAAATATAATTAACTTGTTATAAGGACCACAGTCATATTATTGTGATAAATAAATGCCAAATTTCTGCACGCAGAGACTACTACGGTCAAAAGTGTTAAGGAATCCGTAAGTGAAAGTCCGACGATGTGCTCGTGTTTTTACTCACCACTGCACTGCTTTAATATCAAAATCATGTCCCCTTCCTCATCCTTTTTGATATACCGTTCCTGCTGCACGTCCTCAAACCCTCGGTAGATGTGCGAGCTGACTCTAGTCCAAGCCAAGCTACACTTAGAAAAAAGAATCGTTCTGAAATTTTGAAAATCGACCAACAATAAAATTGCCGTGAATACTATATTTTATTTCTGATTATTAAAATGAATTTCTAAATATACAACAACAAAAAATCATTTATATAGAAAGAGGATCTATTATATTTATATTTTTTTCTAAAGTATAAACCTTAAATTTAAAATTTGTAGTCTAGAATGGAACACGGAACGGAAAATCCGTAGTTGTACGAATAGAAATTCAGAATAATAAACTGAGCTACATTGCAGCGATGCTTTTTTTCTGCAAGTGTAGTGGAAAGCTAGGAACGGGTCTGATATCTGTGCCGTTGATGACGGTATCACAATCACGACTCGAAAAAACATTAGGGCTTTAATTGTCATTGTTTAATTTACCTTAGTGTGTACCGGAAATTTACAGGAACTTAATTTGTACTTGGCACTGTACGCTTTAATCGTCGACCCGGGGAATGGGGGAATGTTGCAAGTGTTGCTCAGTTATGTGTGCCGTTCTCATTCTCGCTCACATTTTGTTCGTGCGTGCAAGATATTCGATTAGCTGCATCAATAAAAGGAGTTCACTCCACTTGCTCGGACCGTGTGTCCAGCTGGCACACAGCCCCTGAGGGTGGGGTTGTTGGCGGCAATGGGGCATACCACGTAGCAAACGAAAGTGTGAACATTTTTGGGATAACGTGCTTTTAGCTTTCTACTTATTTGCAATAACGGATATTTTTCCATTCCATATTAAGGCGTTGGTAAGATGTAAAAAGAGCGAATATTTGCATATGCGTTTGGTATTCTATATTCTTTATTCTTTATTTAAATGCAACAACAAACCATTAATTTGTTTACAATTTTTGCATATATATGAATTAGGGCCTAATATAAATAGCGCAATGTTAGTTGACCGAATTTTAATTACATTTGCATACTATGTCAATTGCACTTAAACATGGTGAAATTACAGTCTCGTTTTCGAGGTACACACTAAGCAGCTTGTGTGCGGATTTGTCGAGCAAATGATTTATTTATTGACCGTTGCTTATGTTTATTTATTCTATTTGCATAGTTGTAATTAAGGATTTTAGAATGTGTTCTATTCTTAAGTATTTATTAAAGATACGGCTTATAGCATCTACGATTTAAACCCCGGCCAAGTGCTGTCAGACAGGCATACTTAACAACTGCTACATCAAATTAGCTCATGTCGCTACCTTATTTTGAGAACCATGCACTTAAACTACAGCCGCCGGAGTTAACAGCGCTCTCTCACTCTTTCTCTCCCTCTCTGTAAAAGACGATCGCTGATCAGCCGACTGCTGTAGCTACCACACTCATTCGTGTCTCTCCCGTGTCTCTTGGGCTGTATCGATTTGATTTTATTCAAATCCTATTACTACGTAATACAAATAATCATTATAATATAATAAAGCACAAATAAAGCTATCAAAGGGATGATGGCGCAAACATATTTTTTTGAAAATGAAAACACCATTTGTCAGTCACCATTCTTTTCTATTTTTTTATAAATATGGCAACGCCGTGCTTGAACGGTTAGCGATCAGCTGGTGCATTTTGTATGAGGGTTTGTATTGCTCTTTTTTTGCCTCTTACATACGTTAAATCTGCTTCGCAATCTCTCTTTTCCCCTCCCTTTCTCCAATATATGTTATACAATTTGTTAATTAAATATTCCTTTTAATTGTACGCCAAATTGTTTTGCTATTATTAAGTTAATATTAAAATTTGAATAAAAGTCAAAAATGAATCGAAAGTCGCTTAAAATGAAAATGAACACATCATTTAATTAATTGTTGAGAGACTGTTAAATTAAGAAAACAGATCTTAGGCAAGTACAATTTTGGACACATTCAAAGCATTCCAGGAGAGAGATCTCATATGCGTATTTATAGAAACTATATGAATTCGGATAAGTTTTACCGTAATGTCTAGCATATCGATTAAATGCGAAAAATTGACAAAATATTCGCTAATGGGTATGTATGTATGTATTCGATTCAATGTTGTTTTATGTCGTAAGCCAATTGCTTAATTTATCTCCCCCCTTATCGATAAATGCCCACACACTCGAGCATTATTTGCAGAACTTACTAAGAGTTTCAATATCGATCTGAATAAATATACATAATTCTTAATTTCTATTCATCATATTCGAGAGATTACAATTGCCTCCCCCATCTGCTGCGTTCAGACTCCTGGATTTCCAGGACAGTCGCCTGTGTTTCGGTCATTACGCAGTGTCATTGAGATATAATTAATTTCGTTACGGTCGTAATTTAATTTTGGTTAAAAGCAGAAGTCGCTTCCTCATCGGAGGCTCATACCTTATACCAAAGTGGCCATAAAGGGCATAAAGCGCATATTTATTTGCCCGAATTGCATAATAATTGTAAAGCTTCATTCCAATTGTAATTTTTGTCCATCTAATGAAAAACTACGCATTTATGTTCCGGAAACAGCAACGCGTGTCACAAAATGCTTGCCGGCACATCAACCCCCAAATGCGCTAATTCACTTTTTATAAATATATACATATGTATGAATCCTCTCATTCATGGACTGCTGGCCTGATTCCCATTTGCTCTCCCTTGCTCTTCCGATATCATCAATTATTTACACGCGAAAAACCATACAGGTCCACTGATTAACAAAGTCAGCTTCAGAGTCATCACTTCGCCCATCATTCCATCCATTCCATCCCATTCTCGGGGGCCATCAGCTAGTTAATGTTGATTGCTACGTGATATTGTATAAACTTACACACATTGCTCATAATTCAGAATTTTGTATGTATAAGAAGGAAGTTAACTAATGGAATTGAATCATAAGTGCAATGCGAGTGCAAAATTAGTATCGATTTTTTTGCTTTCATAAATAATTTTGAAATACATTAAAATTAAGAAGGCTGTAAATCGATAATCCAAAAATATTTATATTTTAATTTTTTGAAATACTTTATTTTCTCCTTAGGAACACATTTAGAAAATTAGAAATCATTTCTGAAATTAAATAGTAATAAATCTTGAATGCTTGAAAAATTGTATTATTGCTTGAGCATGGTTTTGAGTTACAGTTATTTAAATTTACCTTCTGGATGGGTTAAGAGCTTTGCATTATCTTAGGATATGTTAGATTTTAATTGCATTTGGTTCTTGGCATAATTCGCATTGACTTTGAATGCTCGCAGTTGAGTTTGGAGTGTTCAAGTCTTAGTATTTCAATTTGGTCTAGTCGAGAGATTGAAGTGTTGTTACAAATATACGGCTTATTGCATAAGGTGTGCTGGGTGAATGAAGTTGAAATAAGGCTCCAAAGTTCGATTGGCTTTTCAGAAAATCTTTATTAAGGAAATTAATTCATTTTTAATGAAATGGTTGGTGCAGAATAGTAGTTGCTGGGATAGTATTACTGTTTTTGATATGACCTCAAACTCCGAGAGAAAATCACTTTGACCCATAGTATTGATAGAACAGCATTTTCAGTGCTTAAGGCAAGTGTGGTGCTGTTCCTTTTGGATCTGATGTTTTCATATAATTTCACATAATTTTGACATACTATGGAATTTGATCTGTGTTCAGTGTATATGCTTAGCAAAAGGTGCAATGCGAGTAGTTAAATGATACATTCGTAAGAGATTGCTGCTCTCCTCGGATACATTCATAACCCTTTAGGAGCTAGTAACTGTAAGCAAGTACCTGCTCGCAGCAATTTTCGCATGCCTACAAAGGGATCGGGTCTTTATTCTACTAGAGAACATTTCGCTGCGTAGGTAACATTTTAGACACGATGTGCGGGTCTCCGCTCTCAGCGCACGAAGCCCGGCTGAAAGAGCATAGGAACCAAGCTCAATATATGAATGGATCGATCGGTCTTAATCGGTGTTAATCACTCGAAGCATGCAAATTAAATTTCATTTCCTGGAAATCTTAAATCTAAGTTTGGTAAGTTAAGAGTTTTTGTTATCAGTCATTAAAAGAATCGCCAGTAATATACCTTCACAATGCTAGCTAACTAGCTCAAAAATAGTCATATGTGATTCTTATAGATTTGCGATTATCGATTACATCGATTTTCAAGCCACAGTGGAACCACATATGAAATCTTAAACGAAAATCATTTGATTCATTCCACTGAAAAAATTATATATGATAATAAATATTAAAACAAATTTGAAGATTGTAGACATAAGTAAATAAAAACCCTTTAAGCTGCGGAATATTAAGATTCCAAATTCAAAGCGAGCAATTCTTAATTTCTTTCCCTATTACTCAGCTACTAATTTGAAACTTAATTTTTGGTTATTTTTTATGACTTTTCCCAATCGTTGCAATACATTTGGATACCTTATGAGATACCTTTCTGAGTCTTGAGTATATCACAGTTATTTAATATAATATACTTATGTATAGATTTAATAAAAAAAAAAGTTAAATAAAATAAAATACTTAAGAGCCAATTAATATTTGACTTGCTGTTCAATACCACTGTTAAATACCACACTGTGCAGTCTGACAATTGACACGGCTCAATTGCCGCGAAGAAGGGTCAGATTTTGTCGGACGCTTCCCCGCTCAGACCAGAGCAAACCGAGCTAAACAGATTTAACAGAAATTTAATTAATTATGTTGTCGCTGTAATAGTGGCGCAAAACGTTAAATGCATAATTATGCTGGTAATTCCGGTCAAGGGTAGCCGAACACCCGAGCACCCGAGCACCATACACCACAGACGAACAGTGGCGAAGCAGAAGCTGTAGCTGTTTATCTTTGCGTGTGTGTGTGTGTGTGTGTGTAGCCGAACTAAGGCGAGTCAGGAGAGTCGAGGCGAGTTGAGTTGAGTCGAGTCGAGGCAATGCGAGGCGTGCGGTCCCATTGAAAATGGGTATAAAGGGTATAATGGTTTTGTGCAAATGTAGGTAACATGAAGAAGGAAGTATCTACGAGCCCCAAAAGTATATAATTTCTTGATCAGCATCAGCAGACGAGTTGATATATAACCTGAACAGGCTAATATCAGAGATTATAGAAGCTAGAGACTTCAAATTTGTTTCGATCGAAGGCGAATCCTCTCACTTATTGCATAATATGCATATGCATTTTAGTAATTAACTGTCCCAATTTCATCAATTCCCCGTAAACTCTTAAGAGAATATATTTGGAACAGCCATGTAGGTATATCGTAGTCGACCTCACTCGTCGATAGCCATCTGACTTGTTTTGTCTTGTCGCTGCTATTTCAATTATAATTGTCTTAGCAGAGTTGAAAATTAACCGAATAGGGGAGGCTGTTGTGGACAAAGGCGCTCGACTTCCGGTGCACAGTTGGAGAATTGGAGTTGGGGGAGGAGGATGGGGGTGGGGGGTGCCAATGAAAGCAAATAAAAGCAACTGTGCATTTGAGACTTACCCGCACAGATTTGTTTTGGCATTAATTCGAGATTAAAAACCATAAATTGACGCGTTGCCCGTCGAGCATCGAGCTCTGTGCCTGTTGCCTCTGTTGAGTAGCGATATATTTTGAGGTACTTAACGAATAAATAACCATTAAATCACAGTGACGCTTCAAAGCATCATTTCGGAACCCGCAGCTTATCGAATATATTCGAATACATTAAGTATAAGTGTGGATATGTGTAGGTTAAGGCTTGGGATGTCTGATTTGAGTTCCCACAAATCGGAAAGGATGAGTTTGCTAATTTATATATATTCAAGCGAAACGATTTGGTTCCAATACGTAAACTATACGGTATTAGGGTATTTAAGTTATATATATATATTCGTGATCGGCATTACTATGGCTACCCTGAACACTAAAGTGTAGCTAGGATACAAATTAGAGGAGCCAGTTGTTCATTCAAAAAATGTGATATACAAAAATCAATACATGTATAAATATTTCATTATTGAAATGGAAAACATACATATATAATTTCTCCATGTACTTACTTACATAAGTATACACTGCGAATTTGCTTTAGCCACAGGATATCCCTAAAAAGTTCACTCTTCACCACATTCCCTATCAGTTTTAATCATGTCTAATGTGACTCTTATGCATAATGATTAATTATTTGACTAGAAGATGTCTGCGTGACAATTCCAATTTTTGAGGCTCTTCACTCAATTTTAAAATTGCTAGGGCCAAGCATCCTTAAGATTGCAACTTTCGCAGGAACGATGCGTTTTTGTGAGAAAAATTGAAAACTTTAAAGCTAAAAATGAAATGAAATTTAAAATTCTAGCAAAATAAAAGCACTTCTTCAAGTATGGCCACTTTTGGCAGACGCGTTATCGCATAATAGAGACTCAAACCAAGGCCACCAATGCGGCAAGCAACATTTTTGATGACAACCGTCCCTCATCCGTGTATCCTGTCTCCTGTCTCTCGTCCGTCAAGCGACATGCAGCAAATGTCGTAAAGGCAGAGCTGGTGTTAACCCAAATATTGTTGGTCAGTTAAAGTTCAACGGCAAAGGCAAAGACAACGCAAACTGCTGGAACTCTCAGTCCGGACACAAACTCGCTTATATATATATACATACAACTGTGGTCAATATAATAGCAGTGCACACATATTTTTGATAACTTTGATGTGTGATTGTATTTTACTGCGTTTAGTAGCTGAAAACAATAACAGCTTAAGTCAATCCCCGAATTTAAAGAGTTGTCCCGATCTTGTATTCATTAAAGCTGTAGGAAGCAGCACTACTATTATATTGACCGTAACTGTATTTGTATATGCATATATATATATATATGTATCTATGTACATTCACACGGTTGTATATATGGCACGCGCCCAATTTATTGCGAAATGATAAAGTTTGCGATAACACGGCGCACGCAACATATGTCCGCACATACGAATACAGGCAAACTTTGTCGCTGCCACGGCCTCTGTTAGTCTGCCACACTGCCTCTCTGACCATTGGTGGTGGCAACAAAATGCCGCCGGCTGTCCAGCACGCCCTTAATCGTGAAATTTCGGTCAAGTTCACCTCATTCAAGTTTTGTTAAATTCTGTTTCAGTTTCTGCTCCTGTTGTTATTGTTCAATATTCAATGCCACAGACTCTAAGCTCTCGTTCCGTATATATATATATATATATATATATATATATATATATAAGTGTGAGCGTGTGTAGTAGTGTCGAGACATACCCATGCAAAATTGTGCAAATATTTCTGGCATCAAATAGTTACATTAGCCTAAGAGAAAAGGAGATAACCTGAGCTCAATCTGGATTTATTTAATATGAATTCATTTGCATATGTATTTACAAAAAGCAAGTAAATATATATGTAATTATATTCCAATAGTAGAGCATCTGAGAAAAGGATTACATCCATATACATATATATATCAATCGTACATTTAAAGTTGAAAACGTGATTTGAGGTCGGAAGACAAGTACAAATTATAGCCTGAAAATCGATATATGGGCATAGGTCGAAACTTCAAAATGCCGTAACTTCGTCAAAACTGAACTTAGATTAAAAAGCGATGGTTTTTTGATCATAGTTTTGCCCTTAAATCGTATTTATATTAAGGAGATTCATCAGAATGTCGAATGTCAAACTGCGTAGGAGCTAGGTATCATAATAAAAACAGTGAGGGGAAAGAAGTGTGTCTGGCTAAAAGGTATCCTGTGATATCCTGATTTATTTAACTAAATTCGGGAACACCTAAACCCAACCCGAATCTCCTTGGGCTATCAATAAACAAAATAAAAAAACACTTTCCAACGCTGAGCCAAATGAACCAAAGAGCTTTGCGTTGCAACTCATGTTTCATGGATGCCCAATGAATATGCACAGACTACTGACTCAATCAAAAAACTGTGCGAAGCCACAATTGCCACACGGCCAAAAATATTATTAACATGTATCACAAAGCAAATTATATCCATGGGGAAGAATAGACTCAGAATACTCACCGGTATATTGCCGAGACACTGTAGACTGAGAAGTCACCTAACCAAGTTAGGTATTTGCAGCAGCAATGTATGCAGGTTCTGCGGATACGAGGAGGAATCCTCGACGCACATCCTAACAGAATGCGTCGCTTTAACCAGGAAAGGATGCAACGTCCTAGGGCAGCATGTCATGAGGCCCAAGGACATAGAAACCCTCAGCCCAACAAAGATTCTAGCATTCGTGCAATAGTTGGGATTGATGGAAGAGCTGTAGGCTCAGTAAGGGGGCACAATAGACTTCATAAGTCGCAGTGCAAACTTTCTCCCCAATTATAGTAATGTATCACATATAAAAACACATCTCTTATTTCATTATGAAACATTTCAAAAGATATTTCGAAAAGTTGTTTGGTTTTTTTAGTTTAGTTTAATTTTATTGCTATTTTTGTGACTTATATATATTTTATCTATATTTATGGAAATGATGTAAATATATATAAACATGTCAAGAATAACACTTTTGTTACGTTATGTTTACGGTTCCATTTTTTCATAGCTCTACCAAAAAATATGTATTTATTATGGTACTATTCTTCATAAGCAGCGATAACCACTGGAGCGATACTCCAAAACTTATATTGTTTTTAAGGAGTAGAGAGGAAAACGGGTATTGCCACGTCACGGGTGTCAATGCTTCAAAATGGGCTGAGAAACATAGCACATTAGCAATATCTTTAACTATATCTTTATCCTTGCCTATAGCTATTGGCGACAGTGATCTTTGTTGTCGCAGCTGTGAGTTGAGGAGCACCTGCAGAAATTGATGTTTGGCTTAAATTTGAAATTGAAACTATTCCAATTTCTTATTCTTGTTTCGATCGTAACTTTCAAAATGCAGACGAACATAACAAGTAATTTCAAAAATAAACTTCAGCTTTTACTGAAGTACATACGTACATTGAAGTACACTATGCCAAGAAAGTGTTTCAGCAAAGGAAATAATTTATATTTCTTCATTATCTTCAAATACAAATATTTAGTTTATTTTGTTTAATATTCAGAATAAACTGATAATAATATTAAAATATCTAATTTGTTTGTACAATATAATATTTTGTAATATTAAAAAGCATAAGAAACATGACTGCAAGTCCAATCGAGTAACAATGCGGGTGCGACGCCTCCACTGAATAATTCGCCCTCATACTAAGCTGCGTACTCTGTTCAAATGCATAAGATACCGATAGCCGTAAACCAAAAAAAAAATCTACCTGCCTTCTGCTTATGCAGCCGATTCCTTTTCTCTTTTCTGTCTCTGTTTTGTTTAAGCTATTCGGATCGGTTGACGAGAGGCGATTGTTGCTGTGGCTGCATCCCGCTAATCGAAGGTCTGTTCTGTTTACAGCAAACACAGATCAGGACAACTAACAAAAGCGTAATAAGGGAAACAAACATAATTGTGAAAGAAAGAAGAAACATTATTATAATATTATTATTACTATTGTTATTACGGGTACGATATGCAGACATGCTGGCATTTCTTGCACTCACACTCACACTCCCAAGTAGCTGTAGTCAAACATACACATATATTTTGTTGTGTATGCATGTGTGGTTATTAACACTTCTTTACGCACACACACATTAATGCGTGGGGCATGGGCTCAGTGAGTGGTCGGTCTGTCGGTTATTCTTGTCAATGAAAATGAGAACGGCATATCAATAAATTTAACCTGATCACTTTAAAGCTTTAATGTCCAAAGATCGTTCACACACACACACACACACACAGTATATGAGAAGATACACACAAAAGAGCTGAAAGAAATAAGAAATTTTTAGTCAACGAAGAAATCATCTGAATACAAACGCATAATAATAAAATCTAACTGGATATAGGTGTGACTATACATGTGTACGGGTTTGTCCATCTGCCTGTCTGTCCGACTGACCATCTGTCTGTTTGTTTGGGTGCACAAAGCAGGCAACAGACAAGAGAGCACAGCCACGGGACTGAGAATATACACACATACATACAGTTGCGGTCAAAATAATAGTAGTGCTGTTTCTCAAAGTATTTTCAAAATGTATGACTCATTTTATGGAGATAAAATCGGCAACTCTTCAATAGATGAAGAAAAATGCAATTCAGCAAAACCAAAAATGTTTGCTTTCTCATTGGGGAATGTTTTAGGATACTATTATTTTCCAAATCTAAACGTAGTGACATTTAACCACCCACCATATCTAGTATGTAGTAATATATCTTCAATATTTATTGCGTATGTTTAATTAAAATTTTCATAATATTTTTTCCATAATTAGGTTTTTTGTTTTTCAAATGTGTACACTACTATTTTCTTGACCGCAGCTGTAGATTAACATACCGGTTATAGAGAATAGCATCTACTTATTTCCATATATATATATACATATGCCCACATAGTTGACATCGCATACTAATATAAAAAGTGCATACTAATATATTATAATCACACTCACACTCGTACTTCCTATTAACGCCCCAGACTTTACGATTTCATTCAGAAATCTCGACGAGGAACCAGAGTTGGAGTTCCCCTTCTAACTTGTCTTGTTATCTAAGCATACCCTTTAAACATCCAATTGCCATAACAGGGTATATTCGAGCATTGCTATTTGAAAACAAAAACTGAACAAACAGGTGAGCATTTTGGATCATACGTGGAATAAGCTAGGTAAATAAAATCAACTTTGAATGGGCGACAATTAATAACGGAAACTATTTCACAGACATTTTAAAATGTCCTCGGATAAGGTATACCCTCTTTAAGCACAGTTTACAGATAAAAAAAAGTTATTGATAATGAAAAACTCCATACCAAAAAACGGTGTCAAACAGGTCGCGAAATATTTCAAAGCGGAATTTTTACGGCGGCTTATAGATCGCAAAACTAAAATCCGTAATGTTAACTCATCCTACCTGTGGGGATTATGTGAATACCTGTTCGACCGTGTCAAAATTATTTTGATGGGAGTTATCGGCGAGCCACAATAGAAGCGGAAAGTGCTGGCCTTTTTGGGTTTAGGTCACACAAATATATTGCAATTTCGGTCTAGAAATTTCCGTCGATCCGTAAATAGACGATAAGTTAACATCGATGCGGTATCTATATATCTGTAAAACTATTAGCAAAAACAATTAAAGTACCTTAGTTGATCACAACTGTTCCAAATAAGAGTAAGAAAACAAAATAATTTTCATTGCTTTTCCTGGATGCAGATGTTTTCCTCTGCCCGTTGCACACTTTAGCACAAGTCCATGTTTTACGCATTTTCAATGTGTCCAGACACCACTCCGCTCTCCACTCTCCACTCTCTGTGTAGTCAGCTCGATCTCGGAGACATAAGCAAAGATTGGCATGTGCATCTTGAATTGTAACTCAGAGTGTCCAATCGGGGAGTCCACAAAGTAAGCACACATACATATGTATATTCCTGGTCTTGTCTGCCTCATCTCGATCTCGGAGCGTTCTCATATTTTCAATTGTGCATGTATTTTTTGTATCTTGCAGTTATATTGAAATAACAGTTAGTTCTTTGAGTGACATCGTTGCGCATTTTCAAAATGTAGTAATCTTACTTTTTTTCCTGCTTTTGTTTTGACATATGCTGCCAACGCCGATATATTATCGTCCGGTTTCCGATTGAATATCGATCTTAATAGTTAATAGTTCAAGGTCCGACTCATTTGTAAAGCCATAAAGAACTTTTCATTTATAATTCTGTATTGCAACTACTACGACACAGACACATATATATTTCTTTCATCTATATATATATATATATAAACTTGAAAATAACTGACTTTTACACGAATTCAAACAGTCGACATTTGAGCATGCTTACACAGAGTGTTGGTGAGTAAGAAACAAAAAATAAATACATGTATAAATAAATAAATATAAATGAGATATGTCGTTACATTTGTATATACACACATATACACACATAAACACATACACTTCATACATAAAGATTAACACCGAGGTATATTGTGAGTTTGTTTGTATCATTACTAATTTATGTGAACTGTAAAACTATCGGCTTAATCGTGCCTAATCTGATAACATTTCGAATGGTAATGAATGGAACTCACTCTGAATGAATTCATAAATATGCAAACTAACTCCAAGCTGAAGTGAAGAACAAATACGGAGCTCAGCCCGAGCCGGGCTCTCTGCCTGCGAATGAATGAGCCAATAGAAATAAAAAAAGAATAAATAAAATATAAGCACAGCTTGCCGAGCTGTAAAACTGCTCGGCAATTGATCAGAACGGGGGCAGAGTGTGATGCAGAGTGGCACCACAACATTTTGGAATACTTTCCTCCATCACGATGCTGTTCATAATATTGTATAATGCTTTGCATGGATAGGAGTAGTCAGGGTTATAAAACAACGAAAAACCAAAACAAATCGAAACAAAATTAAACTGTGTTTTAGAGATCGTATTACATGAGCAACATCAATCACAATTGTTATTATTATTATTATAATTGGGGAATATAATAATAATAATTGGGGAGAAAGGTTGCACTGCGACCTATGAGGTCTATTGTGCCCCCTTACTGAGCCTACAGCTCTTCCATCAATCCCAACTCCTGCACTAATGCTAGAGTCTTTGTTGGGTTGAGGGTTTCTATGTCCTTGGGCCTCATGACATGCTGCCCTAGGACGTTGCATCTTTTCCTGGTTAAGGCGACGCATTCTGCTAGGATGTGCGTTGAGGAATCCTCCTCGTATCCGCAGAACCTGCATACATTGCTGCTGCAAATCCCTAACTTGGTTAGGTGACTTCTCAGTCTACAGTGTCCAGGCAATAGACCGGTGAGTATTCTGAGTCTATTCTTCCCCATGGCTATCATTTGCTTAAATCTTAAATTTGGAAAAATTAGAGTTTAGTAGCGATTTTAGTTATTCTGCTCTGTTTTGACCAGTTATTCATTCAGTAATGGGTTTTATTAGAGAACTTGAATGAAAGTATCTCACAAAACAACCAACTTGTTTGAAAACCTTTAACTTTAATAAGATTTACATTAAACAATATTATATATGTATTTATCTTCTCTGTTGATTGCATTTCTGCAGAGTCTATCAGCTTGTCCCAGAACATTTTCAATTAAAACCAAATAGTTGAGTATCTTGATCTCTCGTGTTGCAACTGCTTAGATAGACTTCGATTTGAAATCCGAGGAGTAGTTTTTAACGGATCCGCAGCTCTTATTTTATATTTTTGAAAACCAAGCATTTTTCGTAAATCTGGATGCAATTTCAAATGCCGTCTTCACAACAACAATTCACTTTTACTGCCCAGTAAATGGATATTCACATACATGTTTGTTGTCCGACGAATCTAAAGGAGGAGGTTTTGTGAAAATGCATGTAACAGGCAGAAGGTAGTATCTCCGACCCCATAAAGTATATATATCAACCGCCGAGTCGATATAGCCATGTTCGTCTGTCCGTCCGTCTATCCGGATCTCAGAGACTATGAGAGCTAGAGATTTCCAATTTGAAATATACGTTCAGATCAAGATTTCTTTAATTTATCGATAACCGTTTCAGCAGTATCGATACATTTCGATTTCCGATATCGATTAAGGCTACAATTTTATAGGCAGAATCTTCTAGTCAATACATATTATGCATATGGATATTATTGATCAACTACCCAAATTTGATCAGATCAGATAAGTAACACCCAAGAAATGGTCGAAAATATATTCTCAGATTGATCTCATTTCTATCAGTTTTAGGATTTACTTATCTTCTGCATTAATTGCTTGTGTTCAAATAAAATTGTCATATTTTGTTGGCTATACTTTAATTATGTACTATTGTAACTTATTCCAAAATATATGTGTGCCCTCTGTCTTATGCATTCTCAAATAAGAAATTTCAAGACAACTTCTTACATAACTTAAGTAAGAATGAATGAATCGAAATCGAAAACGAAATAAGCTTTATATGTATTATAAGTATCTTTACAAGTATTCAGTGTATTCTGTATTCGAAATCAACTCGACTCTAGAATATAACAATTGCATGGGATTAAACAGGATTCCTTCTGCCTTTTACATGCCAATTTTGGACAGGCTTGAGTCGAGAGAGCTCGACTAGGTTAAGGTCTCTAACCATCAAATACGATACACATCATGAAGAGGGCAGATATGGTATAATAAACTTTCACTCCTACAAATCCTATCTACTCGTTGATATGAATGTACACACACACACACACAATTATGTATGCACATATGTGGATTCCTATTGGCAGGCTTGTTTATTTGAACACCTGTATTTATTTAAAACAACTAATTCACACACACTTAAGTACATACACACACTAATTCATAAAAAGTCATGCCTTGTTTGTGTGTACCGTACATTCATATGTACACAGCAATAAAAAAGTGGAAGCATAAGTCAAGTTTCTTGTTCTTTACTAATTTGAATATAAGTATTGAACTTAATAATTTAGAAATATTTTTATAGTTTCTTCTGAGTTTTCTGAAATTCATGCAAGAATTATTTCAGAAAAAGCTGACGTTTCTCTCAGTGTACATGCATGCTTATGTGACTGGGTTGAGCCCAATAAACGCGTTTACCCATGAATTAATGTTTACTGATCGTTTACCGTGTGAGAGACGTCAGCTTATGCAAATACCTATGGGGATAGCTGAATAAAGGAGTGGCTCTTGGATTCGGCTGCGGATCCATCTGTTTTATTGCTGCGCACAATTATTTACGTAATTAATTAATGTGCAAACACGACGAGTGGTACACAACTAATCGACGATGTCGCCCTGACAAGGGTGAGGCGGCCAACTTGTTAATTAACTAAATTAACAGCACTGAGAATACATCCAAGGACAGACACGCTTAGATCGCATATCCCTCTCTCTCTCACTCTCTCTCTCTCTCTCTCGCTATCTCTCAAATATACAATTGTGTTATATACTCAGAAAAATATCGCCCTGAATTTTGAGAAATCGGCAGGATTCTTTTCTTTATTTATTTTCAGGGGTTTTTTAATATGTGTACTAACAGAACTCTAATATTAGACTATTGAGAATATTTTACATGTTGGTTATTCAATTTGAGATATTGTTGTTTTCAGCTAGAGCTGGAGACAGCAAATTTAGAAAATAAGTTGTCGTATAGCAGACATCGAAATTTATAGCTTCCTGATAGGAATAAAAGCCAATTTTCTAAAGGCAAGCACTTTTAATGAATATATTATTAATTAATGTAAAAGTTCAAATTTTGAAGCTTAACACTTATATGGCCGGACTGACAGGCGGACATGAGTAGATCCACTCGGTTGTTAATCCTGATTAAGAATAAAAATACTTTGAAAATACATTTTGATCAAATAGAAAATATCTCTAACTGAGGAGCTGTTTAGGAATATCAGGAATACTGGGCATAGAAATCGATATCATCTCAAGTTGCTTGATCATTCTGAGATTGAACTGCTAATGGAGTTTTTATTGTTATAATTATTTTAAATAGTGCTCAAATATCTTGGATAGGCCGATAAACCATAAAGTCGATATGCATATGGTTTTCCAATTTCATTTCGAAAACTAACTCGAAAATTGGGAATTGTAACAATTATCAACTCGAATGTTCGGAATATTCAGAGATGGGCCAGTCAAGAAATACCCCGAACCCAAAATCTTAATATTTCCTAGATATTAGAAAACACGCTAATAAATGCGTATTGTTAGGAGTTGCCAGCATCGCATTCTCGCATTGTACTCTTTACTAGCCATTGGCAACACCCACAGAACCACTAACTTTGACGCCCCCTGCTTGCTTGGCTTGCCTTACTTCTAAATGAGAAAATCCACTCTTACGTAAATACAAACACACACACGAATATAAGTACATATCTCACCGTATGTGTGTGTATGTGCAGGCATGCAGTTCGCATCATTTACATATGTGTATGCGAAATGAAAGAGTGTATATATATGTGTGCGTGAGGCAAGTCACATGAATATAAAAAAAATATAAAAAATACATGCTCATTTCCAAACTTGTGCACATACACTCATACTCACGTGAAATGTATTCATCACAGAGCATGTGTGTGTGTGTGTATACTAGAAACCCCATGCAAAAATATATGCATATATACAAAAGTACATGTGTTGTATGCGTGTGTGTGTGTGTGTGTGTGTGTACATACATATAATTGCGAAGGAGTTAAGAAAAGGCTTGCTCGTTAGTCAAAAACGAAACGAAGCAACAACGATTCTGCTCTGCTCTGCTCTCTCTCTTGTCACCTCCCTCTTCGTGAGTTGTTTTTTTTTCAGCTTTGCTGGAGGCTGGCAATGCAGCCGTTGGTTGCTGGAGCTTCAGCGACAGCCGCTTTATATGTAGATATGTGTATTGATGTGTGTGTGTGCGTACATACAGCAGAGCTTATGTGTGAGTGTGTTGCCTAAAGGGGATTTTCTTTTGGCCTCCTCCTCAACGATGCGTGTTTTATTCATTTATATTTAAAAGCGTAAACGCAGACGCGAGTTTTTCGTTTCTTTCCTTTCTTCTTTTGGCTTTGAGTGTCACTTTTTCCACCGAAATGAGAATATGCACACTCGCATGCACACACATTTATGTATGCTGGCAATGCTTATACATATATGTATATTCGCACTTGCACACACACACCACAGATACACACACACAGGACACACTTGTATTTGAATCAGTGTGGATGGGTTAGCTTTTTTCCACTAATAAATATATGTACACACACAGGCACACGATACATATATTTAAGGGTGGAGCATCGTAATGCGCTCGTATTCTGTCTGTCTGTCTGTCTGCCTGTCTGTCCGTCTGTGTGTGTGGAACCCACTAAAATAAATAAAATGGAGTTCGGCGAAAAATTCGCGACTTTTCTGCTCAGTTGTGACAATGCTAAATCAAGTTAAGTGTTAACTACACACATGTAAACTCCACACTAAGGGCGGAGAGAGGCCTCAAATTGTTGTACATTAATTTCGTACTACCCAGCTTCTGAGTTTTGGCCAATTCTTCTTTATTTGCTCTCTCCCATCTTAGTCTCTTAATTTTCTGTCTGCTTTTTTCTACGGCTCCACAATTCTTCTGTTCATCTTTAATTTCTTATATCATTTAATTTGTCACTTTTATTTTTTAAATTTAATTTTTATTGAAAAAAAATAATAAATGAAACCTTGCCATTAGGAAACAGTCATTTATGTTGATCAAAGTGATCCATTTACCAAATATTTTGGGCGGGATTAATACACTATTTAGTATTCTGCTCCATGAAGGAGCTTCTTAACAATACACTTGGAGAATTTGGTGAGCTTAATTGTTAAATAAGGGAAGCTGAATGTTACCCAGAGCCCACCCTCCAAATATATATTTGATGGATAGACAGTATATTTTACATATATTATTTTATATGATACTTTTGAGACATGACAACAAAATGCACTTTTTATCAGAGCTATCAGGAAATGACTACACCCATACCTCGCTTTACGGCCTAGATACGTTCCACAAAACTTGGCCGGAAAGCGAAAAGCCGTATAAGGAGTTAATTATCCTAATAACAATTTATACAAATTCAATGGTATCGGTTCCAAGTTTGTTAAATATGTTATCTATGGAAGATCAGTGAAGATCAGTGACGTCATCATTTTTAGCTGTAAAGATGGACCTGGCTTAAAACAATTGTCAAACGTTGTTTGTCTTGCCTTCTTGTCTATTTCGTTCTCCAGTGATTTATAATGGCTAATGGCTGACTTCGTTTCTCGAGAAACTTTAGCGCTACATTCGACGTCAGGATCGTTTTCAAGGAGGATGTTTATCCCTTGTTCCAAATAGGAAAACGCTTGCCACAAATTCTTTGGTGTTAGCTGTTTGGATGCAGCAGGCTCTGTCTGTTCATCAAATGTCAGTTCTGCTTGCAACTAAATGAGTTCCTCATATGAAAGGAGTTCCCTATCAACTTCAAGTAGATCAATCACATCACGATCATTCAAAGGTTTGAAGGTAGCCGAGATCATGAGGTTTTGCCTAATTTCAGAAAAGAAATTAAATTGTGCCTAAGTTTTTTTACACATTCTGGCCATATTTTGTTCCAAACATAGTTAATTTCAATTCTTTTCATCATTCAATGTCGCTGTAAATAGCATCCTTAATGTTATAGTTCTTCCAAAATGCTTTTAATTGAAGATTTACTTCAATTTCAATTTCCCTTATAAGTTAAACATTTTATGCCGTAAATCGAAAACGTGCCTAATTAAAGAGGGCCGTTATAGCGAAATGCCGTATAAAGTGCGGCCGTAGAGCGAGGTACAGTTTTGGATACACCATCGATAAGATCAACTTGTCAATCGAAAATAAATGATGTTTATTCAGGTCCATTTCCCAGGCAGTTATTTTATAGGGTGCTCCAGTTTGGCAAGATGTATATATATATGAAATGGATTTGTAAGCTCACTTGGTACCATCTTCAAAGCTGAATTCCTTAATACCTTAAGCAAAACCCAAAAATAATAACGTTGTGCATTAAATTGAACTACATTCTAAGAACTTTATTGTATTTGGTATTTCCGCAAAACGCTTCCTTAGTTCCGAAAGGTCAATCGAGGTAATTCAAGCCAGACATAGCTGTGAAGAGCAATCCGACGTGACTGGGTGACTGGGATATTCTGGAGAACGTATCCAAGAAAAGTATAGATAATCTTGATCATATAAGTCAGCAATTTCTCAGCTAGCCAAGCTGCTGTTTCAAACAACTCCAAAACCGGAAACAATTGTCGCAGATCTCTTACGAGACGTAACCAGTTTTGCCAGGTTGATGGCGACCTCCTGGGGCTTCGGGAATTATTAATATTATTGAATTGACTAGTCAATGCACTAAAAATTACAAAATCCCTTTAAAAGATAAAAAGTTTTTCATGTTTTTGGAAATAATTTCTAAAAAAAAGGCTTGCCCCACAATCTCAAATATATTTTTCTATTTTCCATTTTTGAAGAAATTTACTTTTTAATAATAGAAAATATTTCTGAAAAGTATAAATGAAAATTCTTGTTTGAAAAACAACTATTTTCCAAATGTTCTGTCCAATTTTTAGATAGAGTTCATCTGTCTTATGTCTAAGAGGCCGAGTAGCTCAGTGGTAAGTCACTCAACACGCCAACTAACGGTTATAACCTATATATAAGAAATCTTAATATACTAATTCTAATATGTGCACACACGTAGAAATACACTCCTTTGAAAAATTAGGCATATTTTCAAAAAGCCCACAACCCTCAGTTTTTGAACCCTTGGCGCCAAAATGATGGCGAACTAATTTGTGTTTGCTTGATGAAGAATAAGAGAAAATAGTCCAGAATAGTCACATCCCATCATTAGAGATATATCGGAACTCTGCGAAACCCGACATAAGAAACTATCCATGGCACATTACTTCGATTATCTGGCTAAAGGCGATCAAATTCACTGCAATAGCATGGCAGTCAAGCATGGCTTAAGGAGGTCTGTCTGTGGGTAGGGGTTTTTCTCCTCTTGCCTACCAGCACCATAACCTAACCTAACCAAGGATCATCAAATTCCCCTGACAATTGTCATATGACCAAGGACTTGAGTAACTTTTATGATAGCGAATTTATACGAAGTAATCCCAATTCACTTATTTCATTTAATCAAGGAGCGTGTAACCAGGAAGGTAAGACCCGATACTATGACTGTAGCTTGCACTTAGACCAGTTCAATCGCAACAAACTGTTTTACTATTATTCAAATGCCATTTAAAAATAAATCAATAATACTACAAAAATAATCTGTCTTTCCAAGAGAGACTCATTCTGAATTATTTCCTTATAAATGACCGATGTCATCAGTCTGAAATACACAAAGATTTATTTATGTTTAGTTTTCAAGAAGAGGATGTTCTTTTCATGTAAGTAAATAAAAATCAAACAGATAAGCCTGACTACTTGGCTCAAGACAATTAATTTTATACCCTCTTTAAGAAAACAAACTTAATTTGGAGCTTGCGTCATTCTTTATTTAAACCTGACGATTTTAGGTATCGCTTCCCGAAATTTCATGTAAGCTCAGTGAAATTATTAATTATTAACTTAGAAATTGATTTGCTCAGGCTATATTTGCTTAACTTCTAAAATAATCTGCATATACAACATTCGATTTTCCGAATATCGATTTCTATATCTATTTAATGTCGATTGATATCAGTTAAAACAGAAAAATTACAAAATTTAGAATAAATCACACTAAATAAAATGCAATTTTTTTAATTTTTAAATTTCAACCTCTCGTGGTTGTACATAATGATTGGTAATTCACTGAAATTAATGTTTTTCTTTATTATTGAACTTAAATATAGACAGCTCAATTAATGTGAAGTACGATGAAAAAGCCGATGACGATGTGACACTGCATTGTTTCTACTTACAATCGTGGCATGTACATAAACACATGCATGCATATGTATATACACATGTATATGCAAAAAGGCGAAGAGAGCATGTGTATGTGCATGTGTGTGTGTACATCCGACGGTAGTTGTACAAAAATAATGAGCGATGATTGCCATTGCCTGGACTACTCCCACACCAGACCAGATGCGAACACACACAAACATAGAGAGTAAGGCTGGCGTATTCGCGCTCACGCTCCCACCCGCATGATATAAAAAGCACATTGGTATTTTGTTTTATAGCATCACTTGTCTCGCTCCCGCCTAATTACCACTCTGCGTGGCAATAATTACCCCATTACCTAAAAAACTCTCCTTCAATGTGTCTTTGGCTCTCTCTCGCTCTCTCGCTCTTTGCTCTCTTAGATTTTTGATCTCTCTGACTGTCGCTCTCTCTCGCTTGCTCGTTCGCTCTTGCTAGTTGCATAGCAGTGATTCCGGTTCAACTCTCTCCTGCTCTTTTCGGGCGCTCTCTCACTGCTGTATGCGTGTATATGTGTGTATGAGTGTCGCTGCTCTCTTTCGGGGTGAAAATGTTGCTGAAAGACGGAAAAAAAGGCACGAAACGGCATACAATTGGTAGTATGAAATTGACGGTGGAAGCGGCTAGGTTCACGTTATCGAGGTAAAGCGGCAAGTGCGATTTAAAACAAAAACAACAAAAAAGAATTGAAAAAAAATAAATAACAACAACCAATTTGAATTCCTCTGAAAAATCACACCCGTAATTCAATATCACAAAAATAATAAATTGTTAACTAACTGTCAAAAAAAGCAGCTAGTTTTGATTTCGAAAACCCGGCAAAACTGCGCAATTGTGTGAAAAGAAAAATTTAATTCGACAGAAAAAACGCAGTGCCCACATGTACATATATATGAATGCACTTATTTATTATGGCGAAAAGCGAATTTTCTGCGTGTGTGTGTTCTAATCTGTGCAATTTAATTTGTACAACGGCGATTCGCGTTAATTTACAAACTAACCAATCAGCGTTCAAACTCAACAACAGCTACTTAAAAAGTACCGCTAAAAAACAAAACAGAAATTATGCACAATGTCATTGTATAATTTACAAAGCCTTAAAAACATAACATCAGCTGCCAAAAATGTTGTTAACAGTGCATTTTGTATTCCTTTGATTCACATGTGCGGATTATCAGTGCATTTAACATTTCAAACCAATTTGTTAACCAATTTAACAAAATGACGTTAACGTACGTTTAGCTGCGTTGCGATGCGTTATGTCTAAGCCACATAACAACTTTTTAATTATTGCTTATGTACATAAATTCAAATATATTTGTACATGGCAGCAATTACAATAAAAAATTATGTGTATATATATATATGTATACAATAATAACAGTTAACTAAAAATTAAAAGAAAGGAGTTGGCATAAATAAATAAAAAAATAATAAAATGAGGCTTGAGCAAATTTGTTAATCGCATTCCAAACTGGAGAATATTATATACATACACACTCACACACATACATCATACACACTTACATGAAAATACCGTTGTGCATACTGCTAATAAATAGGCAGCGTTAAAAAAATAAACGAGTGAAGGAGTAAAGGAGTGATTATTGCGACTGTGTGTGAGGGAGATGGATGATGCGCATAAAAAAGGGGTGAGAGAGAGAGAGAGAAAGGGAGAGAGCATCAAAGTCGTTGTGCTCTCAACACAAGTAATGAGGCACGTGGTCCATAAGAAAAGTATATATGCAAAAATGAGATACATATATATATATATATATATGTAAATGCGATTGTGTGCATGAAAAAGAGACAACTGGCTCAGTCGTTAGTCAGCCAAGTGGGAGTAAAAGTGTTGATATTAAAAATGCAAAAAGCAGAAGTTGGCAAATTAAATTGCCGAGAGAATTGCACAATCTCTCCAGCTCTCTTTCTCTCTATTTTTGCTCACTCTCTCTCGCTTTCTCTTCAACGCCTGTACATATATATCCATTTATACATGTATATATTATGTTTTATATATGTACAAATGAACACACCTCAGCTATCCTTATGCATATAAATTCACGTGTTTTTTTATGTATGCATTAAGCATACACATCATAATTATATATGAACAATTTTTGCATACAAACCACACATAGAAATATGTGCATATAATTACAAAAATAATTACATAATAATTATTTATAGATATCATCATATCTATCATATACAAATGTGCTTCACTCTGCTTAAATTTTATAAGTCAAATACACACAAATCTACAAATGTGCATATCAATGCATATATATATATATGTGCCTGTGTGATTTATAAGACACTCGCCGCTATCTAATGTGAATATACGGTAAATGTGAATAGCTATTTTGCCCAGCGCCTTAGCATAATTTTTCTCGATCATCTTTTGTTTTTGGGTTTGTATAAATTGACCGTAGCTGTGTTGTTAGACTGTTGACGGGTGCCACAGGTCACCTGCCACTAGACGCGTCAATTACACCCTCACTCTGAACTCAACCTCAACTCACCCTTCAAACCACCACACCCCTTAACTCACCTCAACTCTCTTTTTGTCCTTTTTCTGGTTCCGTTTTGCGCTCAGTTTCGGTTTCGCTTTCGTTGATGTCGCGATCTCAAGCACCCTTTCACCACCCCACTCCTACCCCTTGTTCATCACATACTCAGTGTATGTGTGTATCCGGTGTAAATATAACTTAGACCGGAAGCAGATCCGTTCCAGGACCTGATGCAAAAAGGCAATCGACTGTCTCAGCTTTGTTTTTTGTTTTCATATAGAGAAGAAGGTTTCACAAATGAGAGACACACACGCATATCCTCACCAACACACACACACACGCACTCCAATTTGAATACATACATACATATGTATTTCTTGAACATCCTTTCAGGTGCAATCCAGTTTGAACTCGTCACGCTACACGCTCGATTCAAAGTTCCTATAATATTAAGCATAAAATTAAAAACAGTACAAAACTAAAAAATTATAAACAAAAACAACAAAAATACGTTAAACTCAACACTCAATTAGAATCTAAATCAGCCACCTTATCAAACAAGAAAACAACAAAACAAAAAATTGCAATGTGAATGGCAAACATCACAAGTCAGCTGGGAATATATAGAAACGATTTCTGGCCCGAAGATATATTGCCAGCTGATCTCATGAGACTTAAGCGCAACCAGAGATCCACTGGGGAATATAATTCATTCAAAATCGGTAAGTTTCAGCTATGTTTCATCATTGCCACACTTAAGTGATCTTTCATTACATCATAAATCAAATAATTATTTATTTGAAGTATAGAATATATGTATGCTGGACATCAATGCCAGTTTTGAGGCGACGCATTGCAAAATGAAAAACAACAATTGTGAAAAATCCAATTATATATTATTATTATTAAATTATCCACATAAGTTAGTTAGTTAATGTATTAAATATAAATATAAATAAATAAATATAAATATATAAATAATAAATAAAAAATAAATAAAAATAAATAATAAATAAAAAATAAATAAAAATAATTTCGTAGTTTATCGTCTTGATGAAAACGTTTTCAGCCCATTTCTCTCCCGAAGAACTCTCCACTCTCAAAACTGTAAATTCCCTTACGAAAGGACCGAGGCAAAATGCACTTGGATTTTGCTGGTTGTGTCTGAATGAAACTTGATGCATAAATTGCCTGCTTAAGTAACTATGTTATTCGAAGACAGTGTTATTCCCAAGATGTTAATGCTAGTATATTAATATTTGATGTTTGGACTTTGCACCATTAAATGACGTAAGACCAAAAAGAATCCCGATAATTCTCCTAAAAAGTGCAAGTTCTAATGTGGCGATGTAATACTTATAAAATACTGTGGTTTGATTGTATATTCGGCATTGGAAAGGTTCTGATTGTGTGATTGTGTGGTGACCTTTGACCTACCTGTAAAGTTGACGACTCGTCGATTGATTTAACCTCGATTATGTCCTGTATAAATGAAAAGAAAGACATAATAAAGTAATTGGGAATGTTAATTATTTGTGATGTTTATTTGGGCTCACCACAAACTAGTTAAAAATAAAAACAATACACAACAAATAGAAACTAAAAGTTTCTTGCTGATTAAATGTACAATAACATTAAGTTAATGAGAGTTTAAATTATTTGTGGATGTTATGTGTGCTTAATACCAAATACTGAGTTACAAAATTGAAACTATTATCTATTTTACAGTTCTGTTCTACAATATATATTGTAAATTTACTTTTACAGTCAATTGATGTGTCATTAGGGTATCTGCTAGTCGATCACTGTTCCGCAAATCCCTCTCACCTTGCTAGACATGATTGCCTGATTGCCTTCAACAAAGCTTGGAATACTTGAATGCTGAAACTTATCATTTAGACCATAGTCCAAAAATTAATTAAAAGTCAATCAGACTATTATTATTATTATAATTGGGGATAGTTTGCACTGCGACCTATGAGGTCTATTGTGCCCCCCTACTGAGCCTACAGCTCTTCCATCAATCCCAACTCTTGCACGAATGCTAGAATCTTTGTTGGGCTGAGGGTTTCTATGTCCATGGGCCTCATGACATGCTGCCCTAGGACGTTGCATCCTTTCCTGGTTAAAGTGACGCATTCTGTTAGGATGTGCGTCGAGGATTCCTTCTCGTATCCGCAGAACCTGCATACATTGCTGCTGCAAATACATGGTTAGGTGACTTCTCAGTCTACAGTGTCCTGTCAATAGACCTGTGAGTATTCTGAGTCTATTCTTCCCTATGGCTATCACTTGCAGATACATTTTTTATTATTTTTCAGTTCTTATTTAATGTCGACCAAAATCAGTGCACCATTTTGTTTTTAACATTAAAGTTACGATCTAAATGAAATAAAAGGAAGGAATTATATTAGAAATTTAAGAATAAAGCAATCAAAATAGGAAATGAATAAAAATAAAGATAATATATATTCGACTTTGTTTATATGGGTATGTGTAGAAAACCCTAACTTCTATGACATTGACAATAAAATCTTTTTTTACTGTATATTTTTTATTTATTGCAAATATCCGTTTCAGTCTTAATGAACCAATGCAAAGTTTTTAGCCATCCTTAATTAGCTTTTCTAAACTAACAAACATTGCTGGATGAATTTATGTTCGATCATTTTGCATTTCAACAACAACAAGTTTTTCAATATTTCTTATTATTTTCAAAAGTACTGAGATCCAACCGATGTGACTATGCAATTGATAATCTCTTCCTTAATGTCACAGCCTTTGCACAAGTATTTTGTCTTTCGTTCTGTATTGATGTCCATTTAATATTATTTGATAGCTCAGTTAAGCTTTAATTGCAATGGCTATATGCAAATTGTTCCTTTTAAAATAAGTTTTCTTCAAGTGTATATATTTTTAGCTATATAATAAGCTCATTAATTTCATTTAGAAAATAAGATATTATTGCATTAATTTTCTCAAAAAACTCTTGTTCAGTCTTACAAATTTCGACTACTTGGAAAAATTGCGAAACTTAAAACAGCCGCGAACAGAAGATATTAAAAATGAATAGATTAAAATCCAAAAATGGGCATCAGGAGATAAATCGAAGAGTACATTACTTCCTGACATCGAAGGGAGTCTGAGTATGAGAAGACACTACTATTATTTTGACCGCAGTTGTAAATGAATATATATATATATATATATATATATATAAATACTTAGGGAACCCTAAATTCTATCAGACTGACAATAAAACCATTTTGTAAGGGCGAGAATATAATCTAAATATAACATTGATATGATGATAACATTGATCTTTTTACTTACTAACATAATATTTATACAGTTTGTCAAAAAACACAGTATTCACATTTTTTTTCTTTGCTTTCGGCAAAAAATTGATTTTTTTATTCACTTTTATTTTTTGTCTTATTTTTCTATTTAGTAAAGTCTTAGTATTAGTTAAAGCAAAAGTTGCGATTTCAAAATGTTTAAGTATCAATGTATATTTATGCCTAAATTTAATTAGAAATACAATAAACATATATATATATATATATATATATATAGATATATATATATATATACATATGTATGCCCTTGCAGCCAGTATTTTTGGTAACCAATTGAAAAGAGTTGGGAACATTTGCTGCCGACGCCAAATCAACCTCTTTTTTTGTTAACACGGCGATAATTAATGCCGAGCTCTAATTAGCCAATGACGAGGCAGCAGTTGTTGCTATTTTTGCTGTTGTTGAGCGAGCTTAATCTAAGTTATTAAGCCGACCTCTCTCCTTCTCTCTCTCTCTCTCTCTCTCTATCGCACACACACGTTGAGCATTAAAGAGAATCGCTTTTTTCCTCGCTTGTTTGCTTTACGCGCTCTTTCATCTTTTTGCATGCTGTGGAGAGCATGTCTAACATCCCCCATCCCCCACCCCCACCCCCTTTCCCATCCACCTCGCCAGCGTAGAAGAGTAAAGCAACAGTCAAAGTTGTCTCGCTTCTTGATTGGTCGTTGCGCATCGCGCATCGTGCGGCCCCTATCCCCCCTCCCCCTGCCAGCAGCAGCTCATCCATCTATGCATTGCCGGTGTTGGCGCTGTGTCACAACTACAACACGTTCGTGCATGCTCATGTGTGCTTTGTTTTTGTTTTTTTTTTTTTTTTTGGGTTTTTCGCTGCTTTTGCACGCTGCGAGCTGTCGCTGCTTTATTATGGTCGCTGCTGCTGTTAAGTCTGCTGCTGCTGCTGTTAAGTCTGCTGTTGCTGCTGTTAAAATTGCTGCTGTTGTTAAGTTTGCGTCTCTGCTACTGCTTCTGCTGTTAAGTCTGCTGCTGTTATTACTACCACCTTAATCTGTAGCGCTGCTCTGCTGCTATGCCGCTTCTGACTGGCGTCGCTCTTTCCGTGTGTGTCTTTTCTTGCCTTCCTCTTTCCGCTGCGCTTCGTCGTGTGTGTGTGTGTGTGTGTGCTAATGTGTGCTTGTATTTGTGTATGGCAGAGTTAATTGCTCCTCTGTCGACCCCGTCCAGTCAGCAGTCGTCACATGTTGTTGTTGTTGTTGTCTACTTGTGTTACTGGCTGGCTGCTGTTGGCTGCTGGCTGCTGCTGTTGCTGCTGATTCGTTATCGCCTCGCCAAAAAAGTAAAGCAAACAAAAATGGGGAGGAACAAGTTGCGCCCTGATTGACTAATTAGAAGCGCAAGCAATTAACCAACGACACAAAAGCTAACCACACATATATGTCCAATATATATGTATGTATATATCTGTATACTTATATTTAGCTAGTTGGCTCGCGTCGCTTGGCCAATTAAAACAAAGCTGTGCCGAAATCCCCTGAGATGCTTGCTTTTTTTGCTCGCTTTTCTTGTCACTAGCCTTTTAAAACGGTTTTAATTGGCGCTATGGGTGTGGCCGATACAGCAATGACAAATGTACACACTCCCACATACATGTATGTATATAAATATATACATATATATACATAACCACCTCGAGCCAGACGCCAGACGTTTCTTGCGAGTACGCAGCCCCCTTCCACCCCCACCACTCCCGGCTCACCCCCACCTTTCACCCCCCAAGACATATATATGGAAATGAAAATCAACAAACAAGGAAGTGGCAAAGGAAAAAATCGATAAGGCCGAACGACGAAATTAAAATATATATAATAAAAAGAAAGAAAAAAAATGACAAAATAAAAACCTTTTTATGAAAAACGCTGCTGCTCACTGTGTGTGTGGGTGGGTGGTGTGTGTTTTTATTGTATATATGTATAAGAGTGTACACATACATATATGTAAATCTGCGACAGTTAGCGCCAAAATTCAAAGCAGAATATTTTCTCACAAAAAAATGAAGCAAAGGACACATTAATTTTTTGCAGGTACATATATTTGAAATATGTATGTATACGCACATACTGGCAAATTTATGTATGCATATATAATTATGTATAAATATACAGTTCATACAGAAAGTGTTTTGACATACGAAAAGAATTCAAATTTTCTCATTAAGTTAATGAAAGTTATACATTCGATTATTATTTTAACTATATATTTTATATTATTTTATTTCATTTAATTATATTTTTGTTTTAACTAGTGGCTACAGATCCATTTAGTAGCAGAACAATTCGAAAAAATATGGCAATAATAACGATAACGAAATTAAAGGAAAAGAGATGGATTTTTTGCTGTACCAAAATACTTTCTTGACAATCTACATTTTAATATACACTTACACATGTGCAAATGTATGTATATAAAATTATTTATAGCAAAAAACTAAGAAAAAGTATTTAAATAACAACAAAGTAGATAAATGAAATGCAGAAAATTAAACTAAAAAATGAAAAATCTGGGTTTTTTCCTGAATTTATACCCACACACATGCATGATAATCATGCATACATAATTATGTGTGTACATCATGATATTTTTACCTGTTTATAATATATAATAATAATAATAATATATATATATATATATAATAACTCCATTTAATATCAAAAAAACCAAAAAAATGTAAGTTAATAAAGGATTTTTTTTGCAATGAATGTCTCTAAACATGTGGAAGAAAAATTAAATTATTAATATAGTACTTTTTTCTGCAAATGTAATGAAAGATGAAATCAAACATTTCCATGACCCACTTGATTGCAATTATTTCTTATTAATTTTTATATTTCAACCCATATGTATTTACATTACTAAAGCTACTATATACATTTATACATGCATATATATATATATGTTGACATTAGGTATTTTCTACAATACACACGCTGTCAAGTTTCGCGGCTAACATAATATTTAATAGCAAACGCAAAAATGCCAGCTCACTAACACCAATGCACACATAACACACACACACACACAGACCCAGAGGGATAACATAAAAATGTGAGCATGTATTTGTAAAAATAAAAAAGGAAACAGGCTAGGAGCGGGCGGAATGGCTTGGAAGAGGAAGAGAGTGGGAAGGCCAGCGCAAGGGGAAGCTGCCTTTGCCTTGGCTCTAAACTAAGATGAAAATGTGTAAGCAAAATAAGAAATCAGCGCAAAAGAAAATATGGAAAAAAACTGTAACCGAAAAAAAAAATAAAAGACGCGACGCGAGGCGCGTGTAATTGTGTACTTTATGCTCCTGAGCTTCGCGAGCTCATTCACCCTCGCATTGTCCCTTTCCAACTAGCGAGACGAGCTGCTGTTGCTTCTTCTTCTTCTACGTGTGCTCAACACGAACAGCAACACCCACAACAGCGATTGCAGAGTTTGTGGAAGCGGAAGGGGGGGAGTAGTTGGGTGGCTAACTGGGTGGTGGTGGCGGTGGTTACGTTGATGTTGCCATAGAACAAACGAACGTAAGAACGAACGACGACGACAACGACGAAGGCAACGAAGACGAAAACGACGAAGACGACGACGAGGAAGACGACAACGACGACGGCGAAGGCAAATAAAAGTGTGTGAGTGGGAGTGAGATAGCGCGCGTGGCGCAGCAGTAGCGGCAGCGCATTATGTATAAATTATTTATTTACATTATATGTATTTATGCAAGTGTGCGTGCGCGTGTGTGTGTCACTTTGTCTCCTGGCTGCAAAACAATGTAGGAAAAAAGCCGCTGCTGCTGCCAGCTTCGCGTGTGTATGTGGCTGTGTGAATGCCTGCAATTACACACATAAAAAAGGGTTACAAAATACAAAAGGAAAAAAAAAATGAGTTTGTTCACGCTCAGTGTTCAGCTGGTTTACGTGTGTGTTCATATATATATATATATATATATGTGTTTGTATATACAAAGATATATATAAATGATTTTGTATATACATATATTATATATGTATGTGTGTATTGGAACTTGTTTTTGCAGCTATTATCAATGCAAAAATACTTAGTACGCTAAAAGAGAGTGTGGAGGGGGGGAGTCAAATAAAGAGAGTGAGTGAGCAAGACAGAGCCACGCAGCGTGTGTAGGAGCGAGCGAGATAGAGCGCATGCTTTTCCTTGTGCGCTCTCTTGATTAACTGCCTCTCCCTCTCCCACATTTTATATGCGAGCCACTAATTAAAAGCTTCGCTCTCTCTCCGCCATGCGTATCTCTCTCTTGTGCTCTCACAAATCACACACACGTGCTCACAGCTCCCTTTCTGTGCGTGTGTGCGCGAGAGCGAGATGGCTGCGTTCGTTCGTTGAGTGGCGTTGATTTCGCTTTGCTGCTTATTGTTTTTGGTGTGCGCTGTGGGATGCTGCTCTGTCGCTGGCGCTACGACTGCGGCTGCTCAGCTTTGCTGCTGTTGTTACTAAGTCTGCTGCAGCTAGCTGTGCTGCTGCTTGACTGCTCTGCTCTGCTGCTTACTAAGTCTGCTGTTGCTTCTCTGCTGTTGTTATTACTCTAGCTGCTTTAACTTGCTGCTTCTGCTAATGCTCAGTTGTTGTTCCTCTGTTGTTGCAGATGTTACTGCTCTGTTGTTGTTATTGCTCTGCTCTGCTAAGTCCGCTGCTACTGCTACTTTTAATGGTCTGTTGTTGTTACTGTATTGTTGTCGTTGTTTTCGCCGCCGTTGCTCTGCTGCTGCTATGCTTTGCTGCTACTTTTCGCTTTTGCCTTTGCTGTTTCGCTCGCGCTCGTGCGCTTATGAGGTTTTATTAAGGAGGGGGTGGGTAGGGTTCTCTCATTGTCTCTCATTACCGCTCGTTACCGTAACCCTAAACTTGATATAGGAGTTTTACAGAAGGGGAAGAGATGACACATACACATGCACACACACACACACACACTCATGATCTCGAACATAGTGCCATTGCCAGAGTTGCAAAGGCGTGGCTCCAATTCCGATTCCGGCACAGACTGCTTGGCTTCCTGCGCAAAATGACAAAAATTATGTTCACTGCATTCGCTGTTCTTGTTGTTGTTGCTGCCGTAATTATTTGCATTTCTGTATTTTTGGTACAGTTGCACTAGGAACACAGGTACATTTGTAAAGATGTATATTGGTACTTATTTGTTTAATGTCAACTAAAGTCAATCGGCAATAAAAAAATACAAATAGTAAAAAATAGTTAAAATTAAATAAATATATGATTTATAAATGTAACAATTGATTGATTATTTGATCATTTATTTTTATTTATTTGTTTATTTAATGTCAACTAATGTCAGTCAGCAAACAATTTCATTTAATATTTATTTTATTTATTTCATATAGAGAAAGAGATTAAATTAAATTAAAAACAAAATTGAATATAATGTAATTTAAATAAAAAATAAAAAAAATTTAGACGATTTCTTATTTATTTATTTATTTTCGACACAAAAAATACAACATGAAGTTGATTAAATTAAATTAATTTTACATCAATAATAAATAATATGAAATAGATAATAATTTAAAATGTAATATTTAAATTACAAATATATATATTTATGCAAAATGGTACATCGGTACACAACAGCCGACTATTATGTACAACAAATATTCATATGTCATCGGTTGCTTATGAATTTATGTGTGTATGTGTTTTTAGCTGTTCGCATTTAAGCATATTGTTCTCCTTACAATTTTTTTTACCACCCACTCGACCTTACCAAATAGCGCTCGCGAGCGTATGTGTGTATATACATATATACATGTACATATGTACACAGAGAAACGCACACATGCAACAGACTAGAAGGGTGTGTATAAGTGTGTGTGTGAGTGAGTAGCAAAAACCTGCGTTGTGCGTAGAATATTCACACACACTGTAAATATTTCTCACATTTCGCATCTTTTGATTGGTCGTTTGTGCGCCCGTATTCCTTCTCCACCACCTTCTCCACCACCTATTCCGTCCCCCAACTCGCCCACTCCCCCTTTGCTTACTGCTTTAATTAAGTTTGCCAGCCGCACTTAATTGGTGCAGGCAACTCAAGCAATTGCGCTCAGCCCTCAGTCGAAGTCTCAGTTTCAGTTTCAACTCTCGACTCAACTCGGCTCCACCCACTTGACTCGAGTTGGCTCGAGCTGAGTTGAGTCAGTGGCTGTCTTAGCAGCCATTCATTCCCCTTATTGAGATTTGTGCTTGCAACAATCATGTGCAATGCATACATGACACTGCTACTACACATACATACATCTTTATTGAGCACACATCATATATAGTAATAAATCGGGGCATTATCTACTTGGCTTTTATTTGATTTTATCTTATTATTTTTTAATGCTTGCTTTAATCTCAAATTTATATATTTCATAGAATCTTGTCATTAATTATGTATTAATTCGTTATTTTATTTTATTATTTCTTCATTTTAAGTGCATTTTTCATTTAACTTTGATTTATTCTTATATATATTTTCTAGTTATTATATATAAATCTGGGCATTAGTTTTGAATCTTATATTTAATTTGAAATTTATATAGTTTCAAGTCTAATTATAATTTTAAACAGGTGTTAATTATTATACGAAGGATGCGTATAAGATTCCAGATTAGAAAAATAAACATTTTCAAGTTTTATCCAAGATCGGTGAGTTCAGAGAAACAGACAGATGGGCGGAAATGAGCAATCGACTAATTCTGCTGATTTGCAATGGACAGCCTTATTAGCCACAAATATTTTTGGTCAACAATTTTCCGAAATAGGTAAAAGTAGTCTTAAATAAAAGAGATAGTGAGAGAGAACGATAGGGTTGTTGTCTCTCCCAGGACAACAGTTGCTGGGGCAACAACTGAAAGCTCCACTGGCAAACGTAATTCTTAGATCATATTTTTGATGCTTTGACAATGGAAACAATTCATCTTTTTCAACAAAAAATGTTTATTATTAATGTTGTATATATGTTTGTTTTGATAACATGAAAACCACAGAAGCAAACGTAACGTTCTTGGAAAGTAGCAAGCCTAGATTAACGAAAAACTTGGAAATGATACCATGCATTCAAAATGGGATTTTGTTTAGTTGAAATCATTTTTTAATAATATATATATACATATATATATATAGTAAGTAAACTGTGAATATAAAAATTAATAAAAATACAAAATTAGTTCTAGCAAACTATGTTTATCCATTCGATTTAATGTTAAACCTGTAACTCGTTCCATTTCCATTTCCATTCGATTTAATGTTAAACCTGTAACTCGTTCCATTTCCATTCCAATTCAATGGAAAGGCATAATACGCAAAATTGTGAGAACAAAATTCGCTGATTACAGTTATATTTGCTAGTAGCAGAAAAAGTACACAAATTTGTATGCTCTTTATTTGTATTTATTTAACTGTGGTTTCGTCGATCTGCGAAAGAGCAGGCATAAACATGTTCGTAAGCGTCGAAATGAAACACGAGCTCATAAATATTTGACTGACTGTATATGTACAGCTGCGGTCAAAATAATAGTACAGCATGCATATGTTTAGGCAAAGTTAAAAGCAAATCATGAAAAATTAAAAAATTAATATTGAAACATTTTTTGTGTTATGTTATTATTGAAATTGATCATTATTAGGGGATTAATAGTGGAGTTTCCATAGCTTTAGCTGGACTAAAATAATACTTGTATAAACAACAGGTATGTCTACCAGCTTTTGAGGTCGACTCAGCTGTGTATGTGGGCAAGAACATATTTTATGAATTTATTTATAATATATTTATTTTATGCTATTAGAGACCGTTGTATGTGTTGGGTTTGTTTGCGCGGGAAAAGTATGATGCGCTTGCTTTGGCGGTTTAACAAAGAAGAAAGATTTATTCAATGTATGCTTACATCTAGTTGGGCTATAGATCGCAGTATCGATATCCCTGTTATTAGCATAAGTAATCGATAATGTTATGTTGATATTTACAACAGTATGTTGATAATATATTAAACATATGCGCAGTATTAATGAAACTATTACTTACTATTTTAATGCCAACTGACTGGTATGTGTCTGTGTGTGTGTAACTGCTGTTCGATTACAGCAAACGAGACTCGGATACAATTTGTTAGTTTTACAACACGCGCTCTGCTCTACTGCCCCCACTCCTCCCTTACTCTTCCGTTGCCACTGGGACGGGTCAGGTCTCAGTTTGTTGTCGTCGTCGTATCGCATGTTTGACCACAGTTTGTTTGTTTTCCCTTTGTGTGTGCGTGTGTGTGTGGGTGTGTTTGTGTGAACGTGTATATGTTTTAGCACCTACTCCTTCTCGTAAGTGCTCACTTTTATCTTTACGGTCAATAAAGGTTTTTTTTCGTCTTCGTCTCCTTTGTTGTTGTCCAAGTACCTGGTTTAAGGGTGGCAATTCATTCACACCGACGCGCACATACACACACACACATATACACCTATCCATTCACATGATTTTTCGTGTTAGCTGCAGATTTGGCCGAAAAAATACAAATCCAGGCCTGTTGCATTTGAAGTAACCAATATGAAAACGAAATGAAAAAAAATTTCGAAATTATCACGATCAAACAGCAAAGAGAGAGATATATAGATATATATATATAGAGAGAGAGAGAGAGACATAAAGAGAGAGAGATATAGAGGGAGATATATATATATAGAGAGAGACATAAAGTGAGATACAAAGATAGATGTTATCGATTTCATAGCCTCCTACAAACGTAGTACTCAAATTCTTACTTTGTCCGACGCGGACACAGACCAGTGCATGTTTCAAGACTATAGCTTTAGGGAAATCAAAAATAGTTGCGATTATACAGACACGATCAAGATCAAGCGAGATACAGAGAGAGACATAAAGTGAGATACAGAGAAAAACGTCAAGAGAGATGGAGACAGAGACAGATAAAGGGAGAGAATGAGATAAAGAGATAGAGTTAGATGAGAAGGCAATTTAAAACATTTGACAAGAACAGTTATCTGAGGCACGCCAAAGAGTATACTCATCCTTGAGAGCGGACTCAAATTACCGACTCCAAATTTTACTATAAATTTTAGTATGTGTGTCAATCAGGCATTGGAACGGTTTGTTTGATCTGATTGGGTTTTCCCAACACAGGCAACAAACGTTGGTCCAGTTAACCGTCAGAAATCCTATAAATAAATATACCGACATGAGCCCTGTTACATCTGAAAAAAATTGCAATATGAATGTGTAAATATATTTATATATATGTATGTAAATATATTTCTTATAAAATTATAAATATATTTTAACATTTTTATATATACATTTGTATGTAAAAAGGTTCAGAAATATTTCTTATTATATAATATATATGAATGTATATCTATAAATACAGCTAGATAATATGGTGTTTACTGCAAGCATTGCAAATCCTTCAAAGATGGGAAAACATCGGGAAACCTTTACTAGATTAACAGATTTACAGTTGTATTTATACCCTAAACACATTAAAACGATTCAAAGGGTAAGTATAAGTTTAAGGATATAAGTATGTAACAGGCAAAAGAATATATATATATATATACATACATCTACGTAACGTAACGTGTGCTTACGTTATTTAAAGCTTGCTACTGGCTTTAGTCAAAATATAACAGTATGTACTGGTCTATACATTGTACATTTGAGCATTTTGCGATAGCCAATTGCAAACGGCCTGTGCTCAAAGTGATGAGCGCGGATGGAAATGGGTGGGGAGGGAGCGGGCATTAATTAGCCACTGCTGATGCGGCTATTATTGTTGCTGTTGTTGTCTCTGTGAGTGTATTCGTAGCTGTAACTGTAACTGTGGCGTTGCCACCCCCGATGTAAATGTTGGGGTTTAATTGGCAATGCTGACAAACGAATGCTGTGTGTGTATGTGTTGATGGCAGATGAGAGAGGAGGAGAAGTGCCGTGCACAAAGGAGTTGTCGCAGCAGCTTTGCCATTGGCCAGGAAACAGAGCTGATGAGCATAGGCGGGGGTAGTGTGGTTGTGGGGAGGTGGGGACGGGCCAAGCTGCCAGATGCCAGTTGGCGTAAATTGTTTTTTCTCTGGTGATTTTACCTCGCAAGATAATGAGCCAATGACTTCAGCTCATTGCTCTTCTCTTCTCAGGGTTAAAAGGATGTCGGCGAGTTGGAGATATATATATAAGTAAATATATAAATACACGCATACTTATAAGTAAATAAAGTATGTATATGCAAATATATATATTTATTGATAGAACATTAATTTATTAATTGGTTTAATTTGTGTATATACAGTGACGGACAGCTCAACCCGGGCGGGGTCAAAGAAAAAACGTAATTGCCTGTCATAAACTAATCATTCATTATTTTTCAAAAATTCCAAAGACCGATGGTAGGTATATATATTAACCACCAAAATTAATATATGACCCCAATTCACTGGGGTTTCCCCACCCGCTAGGTAGAGTTATGTAAAAAAGTACCCTATTTTGAGTGGAAATTTTATTTGGATCAGTATAAATAAAATAATATATTTGCATTATAAAAACTTAAATAAGGATGTTAATACTTAGTATGATATCCTTTAGCCTTAACCACTTCCCTTAACCTATTATTCATGGAAGATACCACCTTCCTGGTAGCTTCTGCTCCACTCATCCCGCAGAGCATTTTTGAGGTCTTCTTTGCTGGATGTGCTGTGCTTCCGGATGTTATTTTCCAGCAGAGCCCACAAATTCTCAAAAACATTTAAATCTTGAGACTGGGCCGGTGGAATTATCATGTGGGGGCAGTTCCTGATGAGCCAGGACTGTACTATCTTGGCCTTATGCTTGGGATCGTTGTCCTGGTTGAACCGGAAAGTACGTCGGATTCCTACCTTCTCCGCACTTTGGAGTAAATTTTCCTTTAGTATGTTGAAGTACACATTCTTGTCCATTGTTTAAAAAATCACAAAATTCCGGAATCCGGCTGACGAGATACATACCCATGAAATGTCACTTCCTCCACCATGCTTGACTGTTGCCTTTACGTGTTTGGGATTCAGGTCAGTATTGGACTGTCGCCACACACAATTCCGTCCGTCTGAGTGAAAAATGTTGAATTTGGACTCATATGCAAATATGACTGTGTTCCAGAACTCCAAATCCTTGTCCAAGTGGTTTTCGGCGAACGTCATCCAAGTATCTTTATTTTTCACGCTTATAAAGCGCTTCTTCTGTGGTACTCGGGCATTAAAGTCATGTTTGCGCAGAAACCTGCACACAGTTTCCACACAGCACCTTTTCCCCATTTCATCCTCCACCTGTTGAGCCACTTTTGGAGCCGATATCTTGGGATTTCCCCTTATTTTCCTGGTGATCCTTCGCTCCTCCTCTTCGGTGAAAATCTTGTTTGGTGCCTTTCTGCCCTTGCCCTCAATCCGATTTGCGTCGACGAAGCGCCGAATGATGTTATACACAGTTGAGTTGCTCAGACTGACCATTTCAGCTATTTGGCGATGTGAATATCCGTTTTGGAAGTGTTCCAGGATGAGTTTCCGTTGTGCAATGGTAGTCTGTTTGTCCATAGTCCTTTTTGGCTTATTGCACCCGAGATGCAGGATAAAACTAAACTGACTACGAAGGATTGGTCTATTTATACCGAAAATACTCAACTTTAGGTAAAAAATCCGGGTTTTATGGCACCCAGGTGTCCACAATGTACACTGCTCCAAATGAAAACTCGACCTAAAAGTATGCTCCATTTTAATAATCCTACCTAGCGGGTGGGGAAACCCCAGTGTATTGGGGTCATATATTAATTTTGGTGGTTAATATATATACCTACCATCGGTCTTTGGAATTTTTGAAAAAAATTGAATAATTAGCTTATGGCAGGCAATTACGTTTTTTCTTTGACCCCGCCCGGGTTGAGCTGTCCGTCACTGTATATTATATTAATAATGCATCACAAACTCAATCAACGTGAGTAAATAACAAAAAATAATAAAATAAGAAAAATAGCAAAAAAAAAAGTGGCTGAAAATAATATAAATGTGTTTTGTATTTGTTGCGCAGAATTGAATATTAAAATCTGAAGAAAAAAAAACCAGTCAAGCTTGGTGCTTACCAGCCTCTGATCCATTAGACTTCTTTAGGGTTTGCCCATCTTCAGATTTACATATCTAAGCGAAGGAACTTTACGGAATATTCAACTAGATAATTCTATGCAATTTTTCCGACTATAAGTTCGAGTAGTAGCGCAAATTTGCTTAAGATCGTTGTGAATTGAATTGATTCGCTATTATATACATATTCGAACATTCCCGAAATTCACACACTCACCCAGGCTCTGAGGAAAAAACTGATGCACTTTTTTGTAGATTTGACGCCTCTATGTGTTGTCTGCTCAGTGCTTTGATCGAATTTCGCACCCAACTAGCTCAACAAATACAAATATGCAAAAACGGGGGAAAAAAACTAAAGGACCAATGCAACATAACAGTGTAAGAGGAAGAAATACCGTTCTAAAATATGATAACAAAGTCCAGTTAGGATTGGTACAGTGTTGAGCACCAAAAACACGAGTGCCTTTAATCGAGTTTCGGGGAGTGCATATTCGAGGGAGAAGAAGCACAGCAACTGCCCAAAGCGCGCATAAGAGGTGCAATTGCAGTTAAAGGTACAACTATAGGTGCAGGTACAGCTGAAGTTACCGGTGCAGTGCTGTGGTAGAGTAAGCTCGACTACGATATACCCTATCTAGTTTTATTGGCAAATTTCGCTTCAAAAGGTCTTGCACCCAAATGTAAGCAGGTCTGCAAGTGTTCTCTGGCTGGCGACAGACGCGAGGATCTACATAAACACATACATATATTCGTACTAACAATGTTATATAGCAGAGCTCTGAAGAACACACATCAGAAACATATAGACGCTCGCATCGTTTATCATGCCATCTGTTTCTCACACATGCGACTGCGACTAGTCAGTTGACTAATGTATTAATTAGAGATTCTGCCGTTCAAATTGTTGCATATATTGCTATCGGAAATCTAAATGTATCGATATTACAGAACAGTTGCAGTTATCGATAAAATAAAGGAAACTTGATGTGCGCTCTAGCTCTTATAGTCTTTGAGATCCGCGTGTTCGTACGGACTGACGGACTACATTTACCCAAAAACCATTATTCCCTTTTTACCAATTTTTAATGGGTTCAGGGTATAAAAAGTGCACAGCGAATGAGCGGAGACGAGAAGAACAAAAAGGGAGAGGCTGCATTTAAATGCGTGTGTGTGGAAGTGTGTGTGTGACCTGTGGCGTTGCTTGGCTGAGCAGCAAAGTGGAAGAGGAAGACGATAATGATTCGCCAATTTAATGATAATTGTTCTAATAATTATCCCATAACTATTGCCACATTAAAATACTACAAACATTTTTAATTTCACCAAATTTGTGAATCATTATTTGTGAGTGTGCTTTGTATACCCGTTCATATTTAAAAACATATATGTATGTGTGTGTACTTAAATAATTATATTCGATATATATATATATATGTATGTGTGCATATGAACATTAATTTACAGCTTTAATTCTAGTTGAAGCCAAAGAAAAATTGTAGGCCCTAAATATTATTGTGCACCCTAAATATATACATACATACAGCAGAGGACACAATAATAGCAGTGGGAAATGTAAAAAAATGTATTTTATGATTTACAAATTATGAAAATGTTAATGTTAATTGCAAAAAAAAAATAAGCAAATAAAGTACTATTATATTATTTATTATGTGCAACAATTATTAATTTATTAAAATTATTATTAAATAAAAAACACTAAAGCTCATTCAGTTTTAGATATTTCCAATATTTTCGACACAAACTGAAATCAAACAGCCCCAAACAGAAAATGCAAAAATAATAGAAATAGTCCAGGGAATAGAAGTGCATTGTAAGAAGGCACTCCTATTATGTTGACCGCAGCTGTATTTTATATGTAGAGTTACACACACACACATACACCCAAGCACACATCTAAGCTCCTTCAGCAATAATAATAATCTCTTTTAATTATGAGTGAAAAGGCGTCTCGACAACATCCGTTGCGCTGGCCGCTCTTATTGTTCAAATTGCTTTCCGAGTCATCTTCGTCGAATTACAGTTTTTTTTTTTTTTTTTTGATTCACCCGCAATCACACCTCACACACATACGCTCAGATAGACGCACACACATAAGCACACTCTTTTGTCGTAGAAATTGTCGAAAAAACAAGTTTCTTCCAAGCACCAGAAAACGAGACGAAGAGAGACCGAGACCGACCAAAATAAGAAACAAAAGATAATTACTATTAAGACTCTTTCCACTTATAATTTGTATAAAATCGTATAACCACAGAGCGAGCAGAGCTATTAAATGTGAAATCACTACTGCTGATACACCTGATGTTTGATGCACCTTCAAAAGTAAGGCATGTATTTGTGGCACAGACGCAAACACACACACACGCAATTGATCGTGGCTACAATTTGTTCATTCATTGCCTTCATCTATTTATTTATAGTGTGCTCATTAAGAGACACAATTAACTGCATCATTTTTGTATAGGCCAACAAATACCCTAGCTCAGCTACACGTATTTACATATCTTTTCAATTTGCTTTATTATGCATTCGCATTATTTTATTTGTACCGTTTTTCTTAAAGGTGCTTTATAATACGAAAATCAAAGTTAATGTTAACGTAAACCTTTCGAATTAATAGTTTAACATACTCATGGTATGTGTATTATATGAATCTATTTATTTAATTCAATTAACTATAAAGTCTGCCAAGCAGCTGTTATCAGACAATTCTTGTACAAATGCAAGTCCTTTGCCTGCTGCTCACTTTGGCTAATTCTCCGCTAGCAATCGTCAAATTCGTATTGCGCTGCGTTACGTTCCGTTAGCCTCTGCTGACGCCTCTGCTGACGCTTCTGTTTACGTTTTGCTGTGTGCGAGGCCAGCAGCTTCTATAAACAAACACACACACGCACACACTCGTACGTGATATGTTGGTCCGTTTGCGATGATTGGCGTTGTTTCGTCGTGCATTTGAAACAGTTTTTAACACCTTTCTTTGTGCGACACGAAATTATGTCGCTTGCCAGTTTTTTTTTGGGCATTGAACTCGCCGTTCAGTTCAGTTGTTCAATTTAATGCCCAGCATGATCATGCGCAAAATGCCACGCAGATTGAAACTGACACACATAAGTATATATATATATAGTATTTGTATACACACACATAAATACAGTTGCGGTAAAAATAATAGTAGTGTACTTCGATTTGTTTTATTTTTTTTTACCTATTCCTTTTGCATATAATTTTATATAATAATAATTTCCATATAATTAATAATGATTTTATATAATAAATTAAACATTAGTAATTTCTTTGCTTATTTAAAATAACTTCAAAGTAATATGGCTAATTAAAAAATGTTTGTTTCTCATCTAAAAATACTATGATTATTCAAATACTAAAGATAGTAAAATCATCACCCATCATATCTAGTTTTTAGAAACATTATTTAGCACCAGCTGACTGCTCTTGTAATGACAAATTTCAATAATAATTTAATAAAAATAAATACAAATAAATTTAACGGTTTTCTTTTTAATAATTACTTATCTTCAGCTTTTACATATGCTAAGTGAGCAGTATTATTATATTGACCGCAGCTGTACATGTCTCGGTTTTACTTGGTCGCAAATTATTTCATGCTATAAGTGTGCATGTGTTTGTGTGTGTGTTTGTGTATATGTTTGTATAAATAGAGCCACTTACGTGATTGTAATATTTAATTGGCACTCAAAAAAAAAAAACTAAAAAAAAACTAAAAATCAAATAGAAAAAGAAAAGCACAGGTGAGAAGGGTTAATTAAACATATAAACGGCTATAAAGAGGAGCCTGCGAGGCTGCGACGCCATGGGTCTCCAATCTACGCTACTCTACACTCCACTATGCGAGGGAGAGAGCGAGCGAGATAGAAAAAGAGTGTAAGAGCAGCGAAAAGATCCCGTTCCGAAAGCGGTTTGCAATAAATATACTTTGTGGTATCTGCAGTGTAGCTTCGAAACGTGTAGTATCGATAAGTAATTATATATGTAATCGATAAATATAGAAAGTCTACAACAAATACAATTTGTTAGTTATAAAACAACAATATTATAACGTCACGGGACTCTCAAGTTTGAAGAAACGGAAAACTTTCAACTGCATTTTTTTTAGTTTATAAAATATATAATGACTGCAATATATAGTTTTTTTCAATTAGTAGTCTGAATGTCTCTTCTTTACATTTTGCAAAAATATCGCAATTAAATTAGGCGTCTATTGTGCCCTTCAAATGTTACCAATTGATAAGCAAAGTCAATTTATTTAATGGCCAAGTCTATTTGAGCAAACGCTGACTGAGGTGGCTGAAATTGAACTCTTTCGATTATCGATCATACCGATAAGCGTGCTTATATAAAAGCAAATTAAAAGATAAATTAACAAAATGAAAGAGGGAATTTCAACAGACATCGAAAAAAGAGCAGAGTTTCGAGCCAGTGAAGAGTTGAATATGAGCGAATCTTAAGAGCCAGCTGTTTCTAATTTGAAGGCAATTAGGCAGCTAACGGGGCAGACAGCAAAATTTGACTCAGAACTCAGACTCCCAACTGAGACATATGATTAAAGCTGGGCTTGGCTGAGCTGGAATCACGGATCTAACTCTGGACTCCAGCTCCAGCTCGGACTGGAACAAAGTCCGGCCCTTTTAGCTTTTTCGGTTTTTAGGTTCTTTGCAACAATGCTATTATACACTTTTGCTCAAATGTCCAACTTCCATATGGTTAACCTGCGCATAACCGCAAGGTAAGAAAGAACTCCGTTTCTAATTATGTGTTATTATATTCAATTATTTTCTGAGGCAACCAGCACATAAGTAGCGCAAAGGGGTTAAGAAAAATTAAAAAAGGAAGGAAAAAATTCTTCAAAGAGCATGCATATGTTTATTAATTAGATAAATGTATTTCAGACGCTACGGAAATTAACAAACCTCCTGTGTATGGAGTATATGAGAACACTTAAGTACTTTTTGCAGGTCGAACAAAAAATATAGCTCACAAAATTTGAATATATTTCGATTGTGGAAGCTGTAATGAATTCATTTTGTCGCCTTTATAAGTCGACTTTTTTATTGGCGATTCAAATAACTTGAGCAATATTATATATATATAAATGACATAATTTTAATGGTTTCATTTCTCGATTTCTTTTTCAGCGCACACAATGTTGTGATGGGGTGAATGCATCACCATTTTCAATTGGTAAGCTCTATATATATCTATAAGATTTACATAACTCTATATCTATATATTCTTCGAACTATATGTACTGTATGTAAATAGCGAGAACTCGATTCTTTAAATCAGATCAGAGTGTTCGCCATTGGTAATTAAAATATTAGCATTTTGTATTTTGAGCACGTAATTATTTGATTTTATATGTGATCTGCATATTTGTACCCTGAATTGATTAAAATGGGTAATGAAAAGATGTAAAACTGTAGCACAGGTAGAAGGAAGCATCTACGACCGTTTGGAATATTTATTCAGTCTGTCTGTATTATCACGCCGATCTCATAGACTTTAGGAGCCAGAGACTTGAAATTTAGAATATAAGTTCTCGTTGACCATATTTATTTATATATATAAAGCATTCTCTTCCAATTGATACATATTTTGGAGCACTCTGTAAGCATTACATTAGACTTTATTCTCTATTCGATTCAGCGTCCTCTATTTCTATCTAGATCTCGTGTTTAACATTTTTGCATGCATTTCTGGTTGGTATTGATCTTAACTAAATTATACTATTTACTGTTCTGATTGGGTTTGTTGTTCCAAATGCATGTGCATATCTTTTTAAGAAGGAATAATATGATTAAATAAAAAATAAAATAATATGATTAATCGAGTCGAAACTCTAGTTTAGCAACGAGTTCAAAGAAATTAAAAACACATGCTTAGTCACCATTTGATTTACTTAATGTCAAATATAGTGAGTCCAATCAAAATTAAAATACAAAAATTAAAAATAAGATTAAATTAAATGAATAATAAAATGGGATATTAAATTTCAATAAAAAAAAAGAAATAAAAATAAATTAAAAGACTTAGATTTTTGTAAAATCAAATATTAAATTTAAATAAAAAAAATATATATCTATAAAAATAAAATAATATATAATATAATATAAAAATACAAAACAAAAAGGGAAAAATAAAAATTGATTCAGTTAAAATTTGAATGGTAATAATATATATATATTAATATACAAAATATAATATATGAAACATAATATAAAAATGAATATAAAATCAAATAAATACTAATATATTAATGTACGTTGTTCGTCGACACTAAAAAACACAAAAAGTAAAAAATAAAAAATGAAATAAAAAAAAGATAAGAAACGTAAATAAAATATATAATAAAGACAAGGAAACTCAGTGCGCAGCCGATTAATAAAGTAACCCAAAATGCAGCTCTATCATCTGCGGATTATGCACAAGGCATGTGTACACACATTCAGACACACACATGCGCATGCATAACCTCGCTTGTGGTGGTGCTGTTCATAACTGGAAACTCGCTACGCTGTGAGCCAGCCGAGCCTATTGTTGTCATTGTTGCCATCTTGGTGTAGTTGTAGTTGCCGGAATAACGCATTACTCGCTTTGGTGCTCTGCCAGCACTCTGGCAGCTCTGCGGCTGTTGCTTTCTGTCTCTTTACGTCTGTCATCTTGTTTCGGTTTCAGTTCCCCCTTAACAGTCACAGTCGTCGCATTGTATTAATGTTGTATGTATGTGTATGTAGCACCCGTTTCTGAGAAAAAGGAGGCAAAAGAAAACAATTCCTTTAATATTATACACAATACGACAAAGATATGTATTTCCTTTCTTATTATAGCTTGTCTTTGTTTTTGTCCTTTCTGCTGCATTGTGCTCACCACACACACTCATACACACATACATATATATTTACAGTGCATTAATTCGTTTTATTATTACTTTTCACTCTTACTCTTCCTACTTGTCTTTTTCCCCTACTCCTTGCCCTCCTTCTCATTGTCTTCTTCTTGCTCGCTTATGAATTTATGGATTCAAATGTGAATCGCCCTTTGCTGTTTTTTTTTTTTTTTTTTTGTGTTTTTTCTGTTTTGTTTTCTGTTGCAGCGTCTTAAATCCCAAACATAGGGACGATGGATGGTTGTGTGCGTGTGTGTGTGTGCTTGCGTGTGTGTGTGTGTGCGTATGTGTGTGAGTACATTCAATCTGGCATTCATTGCAAATAGTAGAGCGCGATAGAGACAGTGCATGCCTGTATTTGTGTTTGTACTGTTTGTTTGTAGGCTAAGCAGCCGCAGCAGCCTAAGCCTCATTTATTGTAATACTCAACACACACATACATACAGGATGCATAAATAAATGATGAATTACTTGTTGGTGTTGGTGTTCGTGTCCCAGACAGAACTGTCCATTAACAGATATTCTATTCACACATACACACATTCATCTACGATTCTTCAAAATCTCCTCAGCTCGATTCGTTTTTTGCAGAAGAAAAATTAAATTTGAAAAAATGTTAAATTCAACTTTAAACAGGAAAATAGTATTACAAAAATATAAATATTAGTTGGGTAAATAAAAATATTATGTAAATATTCCAACTCAGCTTAATTCGTGTAAACCCCCTAATGTGCGGTGTCTATTAACAAACTGCACATTATGAATTAAAATTACGTTAACCCATTCGCGGCCACTGTACCTGCCGGTGTACAACAAATCGACATTATTCCAATTACTTTTTCACACATTTTCATAGCTTTAGAATGTCAACATAAGCGGTACAAAAATTAGATCATTTTTTTTAAGCTGCAAAGTTTGCGTACTCCGCTCTCCAATTAAATTCATTTAATATGTAGTCCCTTGGGTGCACAGCTAAAAAGACATACATGTATTTTTCCATATATTTTAAAGTTGTTTATATTATTTTCAATACAACAAAATAAACAAATTCCATGAATTTGAAAAGCCTTAGCTTTTAATGAGTTAAGAAACGTGCTATATCATATTGTTATCAAAGTTACCTTCTTCGTTGTAGGCTGCAATTTGCACAAGATCCTAAGCAGTTCTACAACTTTGTGAACTTGAAACGCAAATCGTCTTCTTTACCTAATTACGTTTTCTTTGAAGATAGGAAAGCAAAAGATGATCAGGATGCAGCAGATCTGTTTGCTGATTATTTTCAATCCACTTATTCCTCAACTAACTTCTCACAAAATGTGCCATATCCTTACCATGTTCAAAGGGCTAATTGCATTTTTGTTCCTGTGATCACTTTTGAGTCACTTCTTCAGGACCTACACTCTATCAAGCCTGGATATTCGCCTGGTCCTGATGGAGTTCCGGGATGTGTACTTAGGTACTGTTCCGAGGCCATTTGCCAACCTTTACTTAAATTATTTACCTTGTCTGTTGAAACTTGTTGTTTTCCTGATATTTGGAAGGAATCCTTTATTATTCCTCTCCATAAAAATGGCCCAAAGTCTGATGTAAAAAACTATAGGGGTATTTCCAAATTGTCCGCAATACCTAAGGCATTTGAAAAAATATTGACGACTCAACTGCAACACTTATGTAGCTCTATTATTTCACCATTCCAGCATGGTTTTGTGAAATGTAGGTCTACTACCACTAACATTCTTGAATTTACTTCCCTTGTTATCAAAGGATTTCAGAATAAAATGCAAACGGATGTCGTCCTTCTTCGCAAACTAGACCTTATAGGAATTCCAACTAACTTTCTGACTTGGATTTCGGAGTATCTGAGCAACAGAACTCAAAAAATTGTTTTCAAATCTGTGCTCTCTAAACCTATCCTAGTCACCTCTGGTGTACCTTGGTCCAGTGCTTTTTAACTTATTTATTAATGACCTTCCTTCTGTTATTTTGTACTCTAACATACTAATGTATGCTGATGATGTCAAGTTGTGCCTGGCATATAATGATATGTCCTCTCATTGCTTATTGCAGGCGGACTTATTTTCCTTTTTGTCTTGGTGCAAAATGAATCTGCTTAACCTGAACTGCTCTAAGTGTAAGGTCATGTCATTTTATCGTATCACTCCCCATGTTGTTAGTTACACTCTCGATGGGGTGCCACTTGATAGACTGAATGAAGTAAAGGATTTAGGTTTACTTCTTGATCACAGGTTAAAGTTCGATAACCATATTAAATTGACTGTCAACAAAGCTTTTCAAGTTCTTGGTTTTATAAAGCGTTGGTCTAAGGAATTTGATGACCCTTATACGACCAAGATACTTTTCACTTCCCTAGTACGTCCAATTCTGGAATATGGATCTTGTGTGTGGTCTCCACAGTATCATATTCATCAATGTAGATTGGAATCCGTACAGAAGAGCTTCTTACTCTTTGCTCTTCGCCGCTTTGACTGAGGTGTTCTTCCTCCATACCCCAATAGGCTCTTGCTTCTTAACCTTCCCTCCCTAACTAACCGTCGTGTTATGCTAGGAGTTATGTTTATAGTTAAATTAATCAAAGGAGAAATCGATTCAGCTGCGTTGTTGAGCCAAATAAACTTTTCTGTTCCCTTTAGACCTTCTCGCAATTTCTTTCCACTTTCCCTTAATCGCTGTACTACTAATTATTCCTTGCATGAACCGTTTCGAGTACTCTGTAATGATTATAACAAATTATCCTATATAATCAATTCAGAGTCCTCCATTTCTATAATTAAAAACTCTATTTTAAATGCCCTATCTCGGGAATAACTTTTTTGCATGCACTGGTGGCGGACTAATTCTTACTAACTCTTTCAAATTATTTTTGGTCTAATTGGGGTTTTCTGGGTTTTCCCCAATTCATGCAACAAATGTTGGACCAATTTGCTTTTAAATACCCCCAGAAATAATAATTTTAATCTTTTTAATCTTCATTATTTTAAATATATTTATAATTTTTATATTATTTAAATTAAATTAAATTAAATTCTTTAAGCTTTCTGTATTTTTGGTGTCGACTGACTTTTAGTCGACAATAAATAAATAAAAAATAAAATAAAAAAATACATATATTGATTTTCTAGTTCTACCCTGAACCCCTTAAAAGTGTATGTAACAGGCAGAAGGACCCCATAAAGTATATATATTCTTGATCAGGATCAACAGCAGAGTCTATATAGCCTTGCCCGTCCGTCGTATGACTATAAGAGCTAGAGACTCCAAATTTGGAATATAGGTTCTCGAATACCAGACGCAGATCAAATTTGCTTTATTTTATCGATAACTGCCAGCGGAATATTTCAGGAATATCGACGCTTTTAGATCTCCGATAGCGATTAGTGCTACAAATTTCCTCAAGATCGGATAAGAAACACCCAAGTTAGAGTCGAAGGTAGATTCCCATATTGAACTCCTTTCTATCATATGCAAGCGCATGTGTGAGAAAGAGATGGCATGATAATCAATATGTTTTTGAATATACATTGTATGTTTTGTATATTGTTTGGTTTTTTGTTGCTCTGCAGTCCCTGTGCCTCCCATAAGAAAAGAGTGCACTTCAAGACCTCACATTTAGGTGCAAGACTTATGAAAGGGAATTTTGCCAATAAAACTAGAATATAGTTAACAACTGGGTACATTTCATTTACACATGCATGTCTGCACATGTTCGACCATTGCATTGGGTAATTTGAATATGTATTTCATGTTTTACTTTGCTAATTGCACTTGCAAACTAACCACGACTTGTGCCTCTCAGAATTGGCAAAGCGGCACTTCAAAGTTCATTCTATGAAAGTAGTTCAGATGTGAACGAATGAATGGTTCATTTAGTTCATTCGTTCGCCAATTTAAGTCTGATTATTGTTCATTAAATTCCGATTAACGTTCGTTAAAGTCCTCTGATCATTAAAGTCAGATGTAGATGTCCGATGTCCGCTTAAGTCCGAATACCGTTTGTCAAATATATGACATTTCTGGTATAATAAATTAATTAAATTATTGGTTTTTAGAGGCTTGCAAGGAATGCATTTGTCTACTGGGAATGACAAGAACTAAGCAAAGGAGAATCGGACTCAAAGAACGATACGACTGAAATTATACAATGGTAATATAAATATAAATTTAGATATATAAATGGTAAACCTAGTTTTAGAAAGCCACAAACCTCAACTTCGGAACTTACTTCCTGATTAATAAGGAACCCAGTGCTACTCAACGTATTTTATAAAAATATGTCTAATTTTATGGTGATCAAATGGGGCGTGCTGAAAATCGAGACCTCTTCAAAATTTTCAAAATTAACAACATTTTAAAGATGTCGAATAAAAAAAATGCTTAGTTTCTGTAAGAATTGATTTCAAATACTCTTATTTTCCAAATACTAAACGAAGAAGAAGCGAAGAAAACTTATTCCACAACTATTAAAACCATAAATTTGAATAATAATTTAATAAAAATAAACATAAAAATAAATCAATTTATAATCTTTAATTTATTTCGTTATAGCCACGTAATCTTTTAATGTTGGCTTATATTCAGTATTGATTGCTTGTATTCAGATAAAACTTGCATATTTTTTGAAACTATAAAATAACGTATTTATTTTTTGAAACATTTTGCAACACATATGTATGTGTTCCCTACTATTCTTTTGAACTCCTGCTGCCTTGGTAGCCGGATGACAAGAAAGGCCCGTTGCCGAAACAATGGTCTCACACTTTTTGCAATGTTGTAACCCGCACCCTTTAGCCGTACCCTTTGTGCGATTCCGGTTGGTTGTTGTGGCCCCATGCCGTGACCCTTCCACAAAGAATGAAAATACAAATACACATGTATATATAAATATATAAAATAAATAAATATATATATATATGTATATGTATCGGTAGACAATAATTCATTAACATATTCATGCGTTGAAAACAATTCGCGACAATTTTAATGAACGCAAAAAAAATCGGACAACTCGAAAATAAATGATATTTATTGTTTTGTCGTTGCCCAAATTGGACTTTTGCGGTAGAGTTTGAAAACAGTTCATCAGCGTTTCTCTCTCTTTCAGCCTGAGGACCCCAAGCTCGGGCACCTCTACCCACCCTCTGTCTCTGTCTCTGGCTGTGTCTTCTTCCTTTTTGTCACATTGCATTTGGAAGCCAGAGTTATATATATCGTATCGATCCATTGATCTCACCGAAATGAATGATTGCGAAGCTTTTGTTGAAGCGGACAACAGCAGCAGCAGCAGCAGCAGAAGAAAAAAAATCGAAATGACCACATCCAAAAACATTTACACACACACACAACACATGCATAAAACAGAAAGAAAAAAAACAAACAAAAACAATGCAAGCTCAGATTGCCTCTGTTGTTGTTGTTGTCGTCGTCGTCGGCAAAAGGCGAACAGCAAGTGACACTTTTGTTTTATATTCGCAACTTTTTATGCTGAATCGGAGAACAAAGGCGATTTCTTAGTAAAAATCTCCACACACACAGAACAAAAAGAGATTTGTATTGTACTGAGCACCCATCCATCGCTGAAGGTAGCTAAAACCATATACACACACACACACACACACACACACACACATACACACACATGTGCGGGGTACTCGCGTAGGTGTGTCCACAATGCTCATGTTCATTCTCCACATCCTCTTGGTCTGTCAATTTACCTTCTTTTACCTTACCTTACCTTGCCTTTCCCTGGGTTGCCTTGCAACAAGATACACAGCTTTGAAAATCCTTCAATTTTGGCCGTAATTCTGATGTAGTTAAATAACAAAAGGCAGACTTCATGAACGACAATTAAAGTATGCGAAAACTAGTTATTTTCAAAACATTTCTTATGTTTTATACCCAATCAAAATGGGTAAAACGGGTATAATGGATTTAGGCAAATGTATGTAACAGGCAAATATAACAAATATATATATTCTCGATCAGGATCAACAGCCGAGTCAGTACAGCCATGTCCGTCTGTCCGTTGGAACACGCAGATCTCAGAGACTATAAGGGCTAGACACTTCTCGCATATCCGGCGAAGATCAAATTTGCTTTATTTTGTCGATATCTGCCTCCTTTACTCGAAAATGGATGCATTTCGATTGGCGATAGCAATAAATGCTATAATCTTAAATCTTAAATCTTAATATTAAATCTGAATCTTCTAATTCATATTATTGATCAACTGCCCAATTTTCAAAGTTATAGTCGAATTTATATTCTCATATTGATCCCATTTCTATCAGTAGCCCCAAGCATGTTCTGTATGCTTAGATATGCGAGCGCATGTATGAGAAAGAGATGGCATGATAATCGACGCGATCGTCAATATGTTTTTTTGTGTATTCTGCAGAGCCCCGTTACCTACGATTGCGTGTGCATATATGCGTATATATGTATGTATAAGCACGTGCTTGTAGCCTGCAAGTTTGGGTCAGGTCGCTCTGCAGTCCCTGTGCCTGCCATAGAAAAAGAGTGCACTTGGAGACCTTCTCACATTTGGGTGCAAGATAAATTTATAATATATTTAACAGCTGGGTTCAGGGTATATCGTAGTCGAGCTCACTGGACTACAGCACTCTTCTTTGAAATTCAATTGAATATTACATTTTACTTTAAATCGAAATTAGCAAAGGCAGACTCAATGCACGGCAATTAAAGTATACGTAGACTAGATGTTAATGATTGTGTTATACCTTAACCTTTTAAAATCAAAAGTCATTAATTTTTATGTTTTTGTTAAATTAAAAATAATATAAATAATTTGAGATATATACGAAGAAAATATCAAACAGAATCCAAATACGATAACAACAATTCATTTATGCGGAAGCTAGTCAGTCAACTTAGAAATCTTTATTTTGTAACTTTAATTTGAATATTACATTTATTATTATTACTATTATTTTTATTATTATTTTTACTTGAATTGTTTCTACTACGGACTTTAGTTGACATTAAATAAGTAAAATAAATAAATGATCATACTAATCAATTGTTTCACTTGTAAATCTTAAAATAATCTTGAATGAAACTGAAGCAGTTTAATCCGTTTTTGGGGTCGACTTTAGGCGATAATCAATAAACGAATCAATAAACGAAAGTTATTATTATTCAAGCCTGAAGATAGCGAAGTAACTAAGTTGACAGAAATTAGAATTCAACATTTACGGGCAATACAAATTTACAAATCAAACAACACTTGAAATTCTCCTAGTATGCAAACTCTTCGCATATTAAATCAATGAAGTATATATGAAGAAAGACTAATGCGGGAACGGAGCTGGTCAGACACACCAGGACTCCGACAAGCCAGAAGTCTCCTAGGTGGCTATAACCAAAAGCGATTTAAGCAAGTGATATCCATGGGGAAGAATAGACTCAGAATACTCACCGGTCTATTGCCGGGACACTGTAGACTTAGAAGTCACCTAACCAAGTTAGGTATTTGCAGCAGCAATGTATGCAGGTTCTGCGGATACGAGGAGGAATCCTCGACGCACATCCTAACAGAATGCGTCGCCTTAACCAGGAAAAGTTGCAACATCCAAGGGCAGCATATCATGAGGCCCAAGGACATAGAAACCCTCAACCCAACAAAGATTCTAGCATTCGTGCAAGAGTTGGGATTGATGGAAGAGCTGTAGGCTCAGTAGGGGGGCACAATAGACCTTATATGTCGCAAACTGTCCCCAATTATAATAATAATATTAAAAAAGTTACAATTTATATCATATAAAGTTAATTATTAACTTAAAAGCTAAAATGAAAAAACAAATATTAAATAATACAAAGGATATAATTAATCGGCAAATGCTTCAAGAAAAACAAAGAAGAAGAAGAGACAGAAAAACCTCTGAAATGAACTTTTCACTGTCGAAAGACAGAAGGAAGCATGTCCGGCCTCATAAAGTATACATATTTTCAGGATGCATCTGTTAAATATTTTTTTATTTTAAACTAAATTTACAGTTTTTATTATTAAAATTTTGTTGAATACTTTACGCAAATGAAGGTTATTTTATTGTATAGATAACCACCGTTATTTCTAGAATATTTATACATACCTTTATTATTTATTGTTATTCTTATTTATATAATGTCAACTGAAGTAAATCGACACACAAAAATTTAAATACGGTAGAAAATATGTTCAATTAACTTAAAAAAAAATATTTTCCAAATTTGTATGAATATCAAAAACTGTAGGAATCAGTTAGGTTATGGCTCAAAACGTATTTTGATATTGATCTCATTATACATAAATAGGTATAATGCATAAATAGGTCTAATATATACATAATAGGTATAATGCAGTTGAAGAGATAGTAAATATGTGTGCTTGATTTATACAATTTAATCGATTAAACATATTTAACACCAGGGCTGAGTGTATTTCGTAGTCGAGCTATCTCTCTCTCTCTCTCTCTCTCTCTCTCTCTCTCTTTCTCTCTTGCGGATTGTGGACAATTCAATTGGTATTCTGGCCCGCGCAGAGCCGGTAGAATACCTAGATAGGTACTAGTGAGTTAATAAAAGTGAACACATGTCTGCTCTGAAGATATTGCCCCAACGTACTTGGCCAAGAACAGAAAAGTTCACTGCCTCCTCGGGCTGCATACGCAAAGGAAAACAAAGGCGAGTCAAGGTTTCTCTCCTTGCATCAAATTCTACCCCCCTCCTCGCCCTCCCTAATACTCTTTCCCCTGACTTTAACTGTGCCTTTGTATATCTGAATCTGCCGTAAGAGTAGGAATCTGTGTTTATTTTGTTGTTGCCTTAATATGTGTACAGTGGCGGTCAAAATAATAGTAGTGTCTGCCTTCGCAAATATCTCAATAATCATAGATACTTTTATAAATCCATTGGATTCCTTGCTGTGTTTTACTCTTTTCCCACATTTTAATTATTCCGTTTGTTTATCTTCTGTTTGGGGCCGTTTTATATAAGTGCGAAAATAGTCCAAACATTTGAGACTGAGAGACTTTAAGAGTTTTTTTAAAATAATATTTTTTAAAATAATATTACAGTTATTTATTTATGGTCATGATTTAAATTACTGTTATTTTCCAGATAGTCAGCGTAGTTCAAAGACATATTATTTAGAAAACTTAACCATTATTCCACTACTACTATAATGACGAGTTTCAATAAGAATGTAGTATAAAAGAAATATATATCAAAATAATAGATTCAGAGAATTACGTTTAAACCATTTGAAATAAGTTTAATCTATTCTGTAAACATTTTGCAAAACTTATGTGTGTAGGACTATTATTTTGACCGCCGCTGTATGTATTTGTGTGTGTGTTTGTGTGTCTTCAGGTTGCACGTGCCTTGTTGCTGTTGTATGTCTTTATTTGTGTGTGGAGTCGTCGTTATCTGTTTTCATATTCAACTCAACTGGTTTATATATATTCAGTTCAGTTCAAGTCAGTTGAGTTTGAGTTTGAGTTTGAGTCTTGCTTATGTAGAGAGTACACCCACACACAAAATTCCGTGATATATCAAGCAGCACCATCGTGTGGCATGCGGCCTTACCACTATACCTATGCTTATGCTTATGCTTATGGGCTCGGGCTTGGTTCGGGTTTGGTTTGTCTCCGACTCTCTGTCTGTCTCTTGGTATGCAAAAAAATAAAAGAAGACTCATCAGTTGGCAAGTCAAAGGCCTTTTGGTGCGATCTGCGCGAGTCTTTTCATTACACCTTCGGTCCTCATAATTCTCAACTCTTTCTTGTTACTCTTTTGACGCCGATGCCGGTGCAATATGCGCAATACAAAATAACTTGAACAACTCCAACAACGCCAACAACAACACATGCAAATTTAACTTTGCAGAAAAATAACAAAGCCAACTTGAACGTGCCCATTGTCACTTGGGCCTCTGGACCCCCATCTCTCTCCCTCTCGCTGAGTTTCTCTGTCTCTATCTCTGTCTCTTCATGCCAAATGATTTGGCTTCTCAGCTGCATTCAAGTAAATTAAAATTATTATTTCCGAGTTGGGAAGGTATCGATGCGGCTGCACTCGAGTTCAATATTAATGACTCGAACCCACAAAATACTTATGAAGTATGTATCCGACAAAATATATCTATACCATATATATATATATATATACTATATGTTTACTATGTATATACAGTATACTATTTTAATAGCCTATCTACATTGGTTTGAAATTCAAGCTCGAAGTTTTTGCTTATTAGCTGAATTAAAGCAAATTAAAATTAATGCAAAATATGAACTGAAATTATTATTATACTCTGATCCGATACTTTCTCATCTCAGTCTCTAGGGACTAGCCTTTATCAATATTTATGCCTTAAACTCAAAAGTGTTGTATTTGAAAGACAGCTGTAAGCATCTGCGATTCCAATCAAATATATTTTTGCCAGATTTAATAGCCGATTTAGATATATTTGAAGTTCAAGTTCTTTGCACACGTCGATATCAAATAGAGAGAGACTCTGCAATTAAAAAGGATAATCAAAATAATAATAAATAAGTTCTCCCTCAGGACTGTCACCTTCGTACAAGCTACTACTATTAAAATGTCATCAGCGATAATCAGCTTGTGGATAACCAATAGCAAATTTGTATTGCAGGTCGGCAAGTCTAATTAGCTGGATAAGATGGTCTCGTATTTATTTATTTATAAATTGATTAATTTGGTGTCGCCTTATCTTATATTATATATAAATGCAAAATGCTGCAACATTTGTAGCCAGAAAAACACAAATCAGACCAAAAAAAGTGTTGTACAATTAGCTAAAGTGAGCAAATTCGATTAAAATTGAGTTCTTAATGCTAGGAGTAGAGGACTCTTAATGTATTACATGATAAAGTCAATTGCAATCGTTACAAACTACTCGGAAAATGTACAGGTACAGGTATATTACAGGTATTTAGGCGAATGTAAAAAATCGATTAAGAAATGACTATATAAGTGGCTATACGGGAATTCAACTGAAGACGAACAAAATATGCAAAAACAGGAGTACAACTTGGAGCTTATAAAATAAATATTAAATAAATGAATGTATAAGTACATATGTATCTTTATACCTATATATATGTGTACAGATCATTCACGGGCCGTGACTCGTCTGATGACGGTTATTAAATACTTTCCTAGTCTGTTCTATGAACTCGATTTAATGTCAGTGCCATTTATGGCCGAGTCTGCAAATGAAAGTTAATGCTTAACCAACTATAACCTGTAAGAAGTTCTGCGCAGCTCGTTCATTAAATCATTTAACTTCTAAATTCCAACTTTCAACTTTAATTCTATACGTGTATGTGTGCAACAGTTATTTCAATGCAAATTGCAGTTACATTGAGTGCACACATTTAAAAGAAAAAAATGCACACACACAATGAAAACATTTAGAGACGCATGCACACACTCACATATTTACATATTTAAGTTGTCATCATGGCACAGTTGTCATTAAATAGCTATAAAGCATTTTCAAAACGTATTTCAGATAATTGTCGAGTAATTACCCATTTTACATTGTTAGTATTCTCCTGCTTCTGCCTCTGCCCGCCCTTCTCTTTCTCCCTCTCTCTTTCGTCTTGTTGTCATCGCTTCTGTTTCTGTTGTTGTTGTTGTTGCTCAACGGCATAAAAATGAACCGATGCCAGTGATAACTGCACACATCCATAAGAATGCATGCAGATTTGTTTCATTTGTTGGTCTACCCTTACAGTTAGTTCATAAGGTAAGCATTTATCTCTGTCGCTCTGCCGCTCTGTCGCTCTTTCATGCTCATTCCCACTTACTTACTTACTTATACTATCTCAAAAATTGCACCAGATATAGGCTCATGCAATTTATGTGGGTGGGTTGGGTGTGCTCAAGAACTTTTCTTACCGATCTTAGGAGGAGGTATGTTGAAGTCCTCTAGTCTATTATTAGGAACTCATTTCTCGTAAATTAACTTTGCACATGCATTTGTAGTTTTGCATCTGAACTTATTCATACTAACTAGTTTCTTGGAAAAAAAGTAAAATAAATATATAAGGGATTAAATATTTAAATAAATAGATATATAAATAACTAATAATATTGTGTCAGAAAGGCTGTTATGTAACTCAACTATCGGCCGATTGTTCCTATGGGAGCTGTAAGATATAGTAGTCCAATGATGATGCTTTTTTGTTGTACGTTGCGGAAATAGATAAGATCCGTGCCTAAAAGGATACTGGAATGAGCAACAAATATCAATTAAATTATGTCGATCGGCATCGCCAACTGATAATGTGTTAAAATTAAAAAAAAAACTTCTATAAACAATGCTAATAAACTTCCAGCGAAGAAATGTCAATCTGACGGACTTTGCCGGATGAAAATGCGTCGGCCTCTAAAATTCTACTTGGTTTAAGGTACAAGTATCCAAACATCGAATTCAACAAATTGTTTCAAGTAGTAATCGATAAGTATGAAAGCAAATGAAAATTAATTTTGCAAAAGAACACGTGTCCTGGACCCAGGAGTGGCAAAATGTATTATTTTCTGATTAGGTTAACTTTCGTTTCTATAGTCCAAAAGGTTTATGTAAAACTTCAGACTTGGAGTACTTGGAAGGTTATATAAACCTGTTAGACGAAGCTTTGATGAAGCATCAAGCAGACCCAAATGCCTTATTCCAACAGTATAGTGCTTTAATGCAGGTTTCATGGGGCTGTCGTGAGTAGTTTTGGGATAAGGGACCAGAATCCCATAGAAAACACGTGGGAAACCTGTACCTTCGAGCCTATGCAAGTAATCGACAATTTGAGATAGTTGAGCAGCTACGAAAGGCTGTCGTTCATGAATGTTCCCAAATGCCACCAGACTTCCAAAAAGTTTTTGAATCCATGCCAAATCGAATTTTTGAAGTTATAAACAAATCTGAAGGCTGGACACATTATTAATTTGATATTTTATGCTATTCCTATAATTTTCGAGGTTTCTTATCCGATCTTGATGAAATTTGTACAGTTGATCAATAAATATGCATATTATGCCTGGTATTCGAGAACCTATATTAGAAATCTGAAGTCTTTAGCTCTTATAGTCTCTGAGATAGTCTCTTGATCCTGATCAAGAATATATACTTTATGGGGTCGGAGATGCTTCGTTCTGCCTGTTACATATATTTGCACAAAACCATTATACCCTTTTACCCATTTTTAACGGGCTCAGTGTATAAAAAATATGAAAAATTTAATCGAGTTTCTCTCTGCCTGACAAATACTTCAGCAAAAAATATTGCGTGGGCTGAATGTTAAGTAAATAAATAATAATAATAAAATAATTAAATCGTAATTTAAGAGAAGAAATAATGTTTTTAATTACAATATATTTGTATTTGTATCTGTATTATTTGTAGCACTCCAATAATGCTAACGGCCCTCCAATGTCCAGTTCTGATGTTGAAACCTTCAATGGCAAAATAGTTTACAATCTCGACGGCAGTGCGTTTATAATCGACGCAGGCAATGCGACGACTGCTCCTCCTCCACCCGGAAACCATTTAACTACAAGCGGTGCCCGAACAACATCAGCATCAACATCCCCTTGTGATAAATTGAAAGGAGAGACAACATTTCTCAAATCAGGACAAAAAAAAACGAGGAACAAGAAGGACTCGGACGAAGGTTCGGACGAGGAAGGAGTAGGAGTAGGAGAAGGTGCTTATCAGTTAAGCCCAAAAATCCATTCGTTTCGTGTGGTCTCTGCTCAAGATGCGTGCAATCAAATCCAGTTCAATTCAGCGAATCCAAATGCACAAAAACAACAACAAACAACAACAACAACAAGTAAACAAAATAAGCATAAACCGATATTGATGTGCTTCATATGCAAATTGTCCTTTGGCAACGTGAATTCGTTTAGTTTGCATGCGAATACGGATCATCGTTTGAATCTGTTGGAGCTGGATAAACAGCTGTTGAATCGCGAATTATCGAGTGCAATTATTCAACGGAATATGGATGAGAAACCGCAGATATCGTTTCTACAGCCACTCGATTGTCTAATCAATGTCAATCTCGAGCAGCAGCCTGTCGATTTGGCCAGCAATCCGATGAAAATTGCTACGAGCAATGTGGAAAACGATAACGATAACGTCGGGGATGACGTTAACGATGAGGTTGGCGTTGGAGATGCCGATAACGATGATGATATCGAAAACGATAACGATACCACATCTGTACAAGTAGCAGCTGCGCAGGCGTCTGTGAAATTTGGTTCCTTAAATTCAGCAACAGCAACAAAGACTAATAATTCTACGAAAGCAAAGGCAACGGCAACGGCAGCTATTGCAACTGCAACTGCAACATCATCGATAACATGCAACTCACCCGCATCAGAATCGCCTCGGCATTCGCCATCGGATGCAATGGAGGCAACATCAGAATGTGGCAGTCGGGAGTGCTCGCCTCTTGCTGCTCCTCCTACTCTTCATGCTCCTCATTCTGCTGCAGCTACCCTATCTGTAGATGCTTCTTCAGCTTCTTCTTCTGTTCCTTTTGCTCCTCTAGCAGCTGCTCCTCCTGCAGCTGTTCCTTCCGCTGCTCCTCCTGCACCTCCCACGGCAGATTTGAGAGCTAGTACTGATAATATAAGTAGCGATAAGTTAAATAAACGCAGCCACAAAGCGGAGGATGCAACAAGCTCAGCTGCGGAGACACCACCACCACAACAGCAGCAACATCATGTGGCAGATACAGATGCAACAGCAACAGCTAGCGATATATTGCAACAACACCTAATATCCATGCAAAATGTGGCTGCCACCACAGCGAGTGGCTGCGTCTACCCACCGTCAACAACAGCACAGGCGCAAATACAACTTAGTTCCTTTCAAGCATCCCTCGCAGCGCTCGCCAACGAACAGAACGCGAGGGGTGTCAAATTACTAACCGAGTTCCTCCAGCAGCAGCTACACCAACAACAGCAACAACAACAGCATCAGAAGCATCTCTTGTTCCCCAGCAGCTGCCTGGAACACCCCGATTTCAAGGGTGTCGATTGCAAGACCTGTGAATTAATTGAGATCCAGCATCACAACAAGTCGCCAGCAACTCCTCAGTCTCAGTCTCATTCTCAGTCTCAATCGCAATCTCAACGCTCGCCAAATGCCAGTCTGTCCACGTCCACGTCCATGCCCATCTCGCCAAGCGCCGCCTCATCCAATGTTGCCAATGTGGGTAATCCGCCTGCGTCCAGTTTTACAATCGGCGCCTGCTCCGATCACATCAATGGGCGACCTCAAGGCGTCGACTGTGCTCGGTAAGTACCTATTCCAAAATTTATTTCCACTTCGTTTCAGTTTCTCTTGAAATAATATCTATAATTTTGAGTACATAAACAGAACCAAAATGATTTTTTTTGAATTTATTCCTTATTAAATTAAAAAACTTATTTAAAAAAAAATTTGACTTTTCCGTTTCTTTTAACAATAAAAGTTCAAAAAATATATTCAATTTTCTATACATTAAAAAAATGCAGTGCTCATCGTTTCGAAAAACAACGATATCAATTTCTTTAGCCTTGTCTGTCTATAAGTATGAACACGCGGATCTCAGGGACTATAACAGCTAGAGACTTAAAATTTGGAATATAGGTTCTCATATACCCGACGCAGATCAAGTTTGAGTATTTTATCGATAACTGCTTCCGTTTCAGGAATATCGATGCATTTCGATTTTCGATATTAATAAATGCCTCAATTTTAAAGGCAGAATCTTCTAGTTAACACAGAATCAATCAACTGTACAAATTTCATCAAGATCGGATAAGAAACATCGAAGTTATCGTCGAAAGTAGATTCTCATTTCGAACTCCTTTCCATCAGCATCCGCAAGCATTTTCTGTATGTATAAATATGCGAGCGCATGTGTGAGAAAGAGATCTCATGATAATCAATATGTTCTTGTGTGTATTCTGCAGATCCCCGTTACCTATATATATATACATATATACATAAGTCAGTTCGGGCTTGCCATAAGAAAAGAGTGCACTTGAAGACCTTCTCACAACTAACGGTAGAGGGTATACCGTAGTCGATCTCACTCGACTACAGCATTCTTACTTGTTTCGAAATGCATTAGAAAATGCGAAATAGAAAAGAGCACTCCATATTTGGGATTTTCGATTGTCGAACGGCAAGCCTTGCTAAATTTAAGAAAAATGCTTTCCTACATTTAGATATTGTGTTTAAAAACAAGAAACTCTTGCTAGTGTCTAAAGCGATTTACCAAATTTCAGGGAGATTTGATCTGAATGTGCGAGGTGTTGCTAAAGGCTTTCGTAATATTTTCACCATGCAATCAAATTTGTGAGACAACAGGACAAAGCACTGAGGCTGAATTATATCATTCGAGTGAAGAATTACCAATGTAAGCGTGAGAAAGCGAATGCTTGTGCTGCCGGCGCTTCATTTGCCATTACCATTAGTGTTAGGGGTGGTTCCTTTTTTGCTTTTTTTTGTATGTTTTGTTTTTTCAAGGCCCTGTCTGAACTACTACTTGCCACAGCCGGGCAGATGTCCTCAAGTCTTCAAGTTTTGCAAGGGGTGCCAAATACATATATGTATATAAACACAACTGCGGTCACAACAATAGAAGTGCACAAATATGTTTTGGAATATGTTAAAAAAAATGTATTTAAACACAAGCTATGAATACTGGAGATAATAATTCTTCCTACATATTGAAGATGTTGAAGGGGTCTCGATTTGCTAACCATAAAATGAAATGAAACCATCTGAAATGCTTCGAGAAGCAGCAGTACTATTATTTTGACCCCAATTGTATATATGTTGTACGTGCCGAGAGCGCAAAAAGGGTTTCGCTCAGTCTGCGTATAATATGCGTAATTATTGCTGCTGTTTGAACTTTGGTAGGACGCAAGGGGTTTTATCCACCGCCATACAATAACTCATTAGTCTAATTTCACAGTCTGTGTTCCGCATCCTCAGCCTCCGGCTGTGTTCCGATTGTTCATTTAAACGCAAATGAACCTTGGGACCTGATAATTCGAATTTGTGGGATCACATTGATTGCATCAGCTCGATGCGATGGACAGGCATATTAGCAACTCATCCTCCCATCATCCACCCGTCGAGTGTGCTGAACTGCAAAGTGAATGAAATTTGAGGAAACAGCGACGAAATATGTATTCGCGATTTAACAATATATTTACAGATATAATAAATTCATATGGGCTCATACAAGTACACAGAGGGACGTGTGTATTTTAATTATTTCATGTGCACTAAAAACTGTCCACAAATTTGAAATAAAATGGTGTACAAAAAAATGATGTTACTTAGGCAGTGCTTGGTCCGTTGTGGTACCGTATTCGGATCTGACTCGGATTTCTGCTGCACTTGTGTAAATAGAAAACAGATTATTCCAGCCCGTTGCGCTTATGAAGCTCGCAATCATGACCGGTTCAGTATTGCCACCTCTAACTTATTAGATAAGAAAGGGCTACCCAGGGTAGCAAGTCGTATCCTGACTAGTGCAGGGCTTTGTCTCCTTTGTCTTTGTCTCCTTTGGCAATTTAGTGCTTCATTTAGAGCTAATACTTCGGCCTGAAAAACACTACAGTGTTTCGGGAGGCTGAAAGATAGCTGAATATTGAGTTTCTGCCCTGCCCAAGCGGTTATCTAGCTTTGCGCCATCTGTGAAGAAGGTAGCGGTTGCCTGTGGTCCGATAGTCCGGGAGTACCGTGTGTACTACTGGCCCATAGTGGTGTTTTTAGTGGAATTTTTGTATATTAGTATTCCCTCTTAAAATAGATGCATTGCCCTAGTCCTGAGCAATTCTCTTAATCTTGTTGCAGTGAATGTTGCAATTTACTTATTTTGTCTTTCAAGACATGGGATATCACCTAGCTCGAACTATAACTTGAACCTTTACCAAGGACCATGACTATGGAACAGACCATGTCAGAAGGCCAGGGTACAAGTCTTTGCCATCTTTAGAACTCAATAATTGAAAGTCAAACATGATTTTGTTTTTCCATGGTAATAACAATTTGGATATTAAAATATGTATATATATTTGTAAGATTCGAGAACTCGGAACACAGTTGATAAATGGTTGATTAAATGTTGAAAAACGTGGCAGCAATATAATTCTATATACTAGTTTATAGGTTTGCAAACGCTTCTAGCACAACTTTATGCATTTGAAGTTCAGACAGACTGAATTAATAATATTCGATATAAATTATTCATAATTACAGGCTTCACTTCGGTCTCTTTCCAAAGGCATGCATGACAATTCATTCTTTTTTTAGTTACTTGATCTGCACTATATAAATATATATTTAGGTCTTATGTAGCGATGAATATCTGAAATGGCTTGGTTTCAAGTTAAGTCGCAAAAGAAACGTATTTATATAAGTGCGTACTACAATACGAGCTTATCTAAATTAGCTCATATAAAATCACTCTTATTATTCGGGAATTGGAAATGTGAACGCGAATGGGAATGAGAATGGGAATGGGAACGGGAATGAGAATGGGAATTGGAATGGGGAATGAGAATGAGCTGTGTAAAGGAGACGGGCGGACGTTGGCAAGGGCAAGGCGGCTTAACTAAAATAAATTAAACCAATTGCGCTGATTTCACTTCATAAATTCTATATACAGATTCAATTGTCGCAATTTACTGCTGACGACTGCCCGACTCGGCTCCGGATCATAAAATTTCATCAACACATTGTAGGGTGCCCACAGTACCGACCGCCATTGTGTATAACTACCACAACTACCATTGGGTGTTGCTGTGTTGGGGCTCTCGAATTCAAATTAAGTAATTATGATAAGTATACACACACACACGCACACACACGGGCTTGAGGATTATATCCAATGCTGCGATTGAAGCCCCTATAAATGAATGCCACTTCAATTAAATGTGCATTGCTGTCATCATAGTTATCGCTATCCGTATTTAAATAGCCTCTGCTTTGAATAAATATATCTATCTGATTTTTTAAATTTAAATTTAAAAATCAACTAGTCAGAGAGAGGTTTGCTCTCCATTCTGCGCTTGTACTCATATTTATGTCTTTTGTTTTCTTGGCAGCTGCGAAATGCTTTTGAGCTCCGCGCGACTCAACAGCGGTGTCCAGATGTCCACCCGCAACTCCTGCAAAACCCTCAAATGTCCGCAGTGCAATTGGCACTACAAATACCAAGAGACACTGGAGATCCATATGCGCGAGAAGCATCCAGATGGAGAGAGCGCCTGTGGATATTGCTTGGCAGGTAATTGCACAAAATCTATAAACCATACATATATATATCGGTACATCGGTATATCGATGTTTTATTTAATGTCAACCAATATCAGTCGTCACATATACAAAAGTACAAGGTATAGAAAATAAATTGATTTATTCTATTATTAATTTATTACAATTAGTGTTGAAATGAGTGACACCCAAATATTCAGAAATAAATATAAATCTCATATAGCCTGATTCCTGATTCCTGCATTCGTTTGGCGATTCCATTAAGTCTCCATTGTTAGCATGTAAATCGATAGGAAATTGCATAAGTCAGCGCAAATAAAATGAAATACTCGGGAAGAATTTCCAATTTTCCAAAATAGTCACTATGAATTAGTTAAGATTAATTTCAACACCATCGTAAATAATAAATATATACATAAAAATAAAAATGAGAAATACCCAAAATACCCAGGAACAAAAGACAAATAGTTGGTACAAACTAGTTAGGATCAATCCAAACCGCTTCTGAAATGCAGATAGAGTAGAGCACACTTTTTCTATTATTGAATTATATTGTTTAAATAGCTGAAAGATCATTTGCGTGCCTCGTTCTAACTGCCAATCGCCAATCTTAATATACATATTTATTTTCTATAATCGTATTTTGCAGGCCAACAGCATCCACGTCTGGCACGTGGCGAGTCCTATTCGTGTGGCTACAAGCCGTACCGCTGCGAGATTTGCAACTACTCGACGACGACCAAAGGCAACCTCTCCATTCATATGCAGTCCGACAAACATCTGAACAACATGCAGGAACTGAATAGCTCCCAAAACATTGTCGCCGTTGCAGCGGCAGCTAAACTGATGTTGCCCAATCCATCGCCACAAGGCTCTGTGAGTGGTTGCAGTAATGCCGGTATTGCTGCCGTCGTCTCCGCGAGCCAACAACCTATTGGCGGAGTCTGTTCCTCGAGTGCTGGCAGTGCTGGCACCGTAAGCAATGTCAGCAACGCATCCAACAGCAGTGCAGTGGGTTCGGGTTCCGGTTCGGGTGGCGGTGCGGGTGCGTCAACGGTCTCCTCGCTGAAGCCAAAGCCCTCGTTTCGCTGCGACATCTGCAGCTATGAGACCTCCGTGGCACGCAATTTACGCATCCATATGACGAGCGAGAAGCATACACACAACATGGCTGTCTTGCAGAATAACATCAAACACATTCAGGCATTCAACTTCTTGCAACAGCAGCAGCAACAAGGTGCAACAGCCGTACCGGGTACGGCTAGCAATAGTTTTTTGCCCGTACCCGAGGTAGCGCTCGCTGATTTGGCCTACAACCAGGCATTGATGATACAGCTCATTCAACAAAATGCTGCAAGTCAGCAACAGCAGCAACAGCAGCAACATCAGCAGCAGCAGCAACAATCTGCTGCCAGCAAGTTATCCCCCACATCCCCATCGCCCGTCAGCACTCCCGATCAGTTGCATGCTACATTCTCCTACTCACCCAAGCTGTTGAAGCTGCCATCTGGGATGGTTATGGGCATGAACATGACAGAGTCTGGGACAACCCCTGGCGACTCCCTCGACTCCTATCCGGATAGTTTGCCGGAGTTGTGGCCAACGGCAATGTTTAGTTGTCTCATCTGCGATTGTTTCAGCACCAACAATATGGATGAACTGAATCAGCATTTGCTATTGGATCGTTCGCGGCAATCGTCGAGTGCCTCGTTGGATATAATGGTCATACATAATAATAACTACATTTGTCGGCTATGTAATTACAAGACGAATTTAAAGGCGAACTTTCAGTTGCACAGCAAGACCGACAAACATTTGCAGAAGTTGAATTTCATCAATCACATTCGAGAGGGTGGCGCACGCAACGAGTACAAGTTGCAGTACCAGCAGCAGCCGCAACTTGCCACAAATGTGGTGCAGCTGAAGTGCAACTGTTGCGACTTCCACACGAATTCCATACAGAAATTATCACTTCACACTCAGCAAATGCGACACGACACAATGCGCATGATCTTCCAGCATTTACTACTCATCATCCAAAGGAGTCGTCTCCGTTCCTCGCCTCCGTTGGGTGTCGACTCGGATCAGTCAGAGCAGTCGTCTAGGAAGGCACTCTGCTGCCAGCTGTGCAACTTTGTGGCCAAGAATCTGCACGAGATGGTGCAGCATGTGAAGGGTTTACGCCACCTGCAGGTCGAGCAGTTCATCTGCCTGCAACGCAGGAGCGAGAACCTGGATATGCTCGGACTCAATGAGGTGTTCAAGGTGACAGAAGAACTACCGTGCAGCACGGAAGGTATGTACTCTATAAACTCCATAAAAGTCAAAACTGCCCACACCTTGTTCCCTTTATTCTATTTATTTAAGGTCGAGTAATATCGGTCGACATAGAAATATACAAAAAGTAGAAAGTAAATTTCATTAGAATAAAAACTGTTTTTAAATTGAAATTCAAAAATCATGCTCATATTAGAAAGTCAGAACCAGCGAATTGGTAGCACCTCAATATAACTCTTAAAACATTTCATACCTCAATATAAATTTACACTTAAAAAAACAAATTAATATGAATAACATATAGCTGGATCAAATACAAACAGATATTAAACATTGTGAAGCAATTTAGAGCTTGTGCGTAGTATCTCAACCGGCAAGGGATGTTTTTATTCGCTTTGGCATATGGATATATGTTTCAGTGGTTAATACACAATCTATACATACGTATGTCCTTATCTATCAAACAATAAACTCCATCAAATTATATGAACTATGTCTTATCTACACTAAAAACAAGTAATAACAAATGTGTATGTCGAGGTATACTCATGAGCAGAAAAACAATATTAACTATAATAAGAGGAAATACATATTGAGGCTGATTACTGATTAACCAATCCTCTAATTAATCATCGTGTTATGCTAGGTTTTGTGTTTGCCGTTAAATTGTTGAATGCTGACATCGATTACCCTGCCTGATGAGCCAAATTAGTTTTCCTGTTCCCTCCAGTCCCTATACCCCTTATTTCTGCCAACATTTTGCTTAATCGCTGTCCTAATAATTATTTCTTGCCTGAGCCTCTTCGACTACTCTGTAATTATTACAATCGACTTACTATTAAATAAATTAAATAAATTAATTCTATCTGCACTAACAAAACTGTTAACATAGAGTAAGAACCGAGGCGTACTTATTCCAAAAAATATTACTACTAATAATAATAGTGGCAAATGTGTATATCGAGGCATTTAAAATTTGATCGTCCCACACACACACACACACACTCTCGCCTTCTCGCCTTCTCATACATGTATATAGTCCCGATGGATACTGAGGTCTTTTGCTTAAGTACATGGGCATACATTGTAATATGGACACTCTTCTGCTGTGCGGTTCGTAACTCATCATTAAGCGCTGATTTCAGTTCAATTTCTTTCGTTTCGTTTTTTTTTGCCCCTTACTCTTCGATTATTATCGTCCCTTTGCCTTGCGTGTCTCTCATACTCAAACTCGAACTTCAACTCCAAGTCGAACTCATACTCGCACTCGCACTCACACTCACACTCGCACTCGCACTCGCACTCATTCTGATTCGCTGTCTCTTTTGCGTAAGTAAATTCTTGGCTACACTTCTCGCTCTTCTCATGTTTTTTGTTGCCCTTGCTGCGATTTATATGCGCTGTGAGATTTATACGCTGACGCTGCGCTGACCCTTGAGGAAATTATTACAAATTACTTAAGAATGCAAAAACGATTATATGTATCCATCGAATTTGCAATTAGTGACGTGCACACTTTGCTGTTGCTCCAACCTCAACACACACAACAACTTAAAAAGTCCATTCCAGGTTGCAGATACAAAAAATGAAAAAATAAAAAGAGGAAAAAGAAGCATTGCCAGTGTGATATTCTCATATCAGATACAAGATGCGGCATTGAGCGTGGTTCGGAACCGCAGGCATCGCACCTAACCACAGAGTATCAGAGCTCAGAGACCCTAACCAGAGACACAAGACACACCGCACACACATACAAAGACTGCAAATCTGGATTTGGAATTGTTACACTCAATACACCCCCATCCAGCTACAGGGTATACATATAATTGCATATGCCGCACTGCTCCATTCTCCATTCTACAGCGTGTTGTTGCCAGTTTATATATGCAAAATTGACAAAACTCTTCCTTTCCCTTTCTTCATCCTGTGTCCTCAGTCTTCAGTCTTCAACCGGGATTCTGAGTCTAGCCTTGTATTCGCTCAGTGTTTTGCCCGTGTTGTATTGAAGAGCAGAAATTCAGTTTCACGTCTGGTAGTTGTAATTGTGCTCAGGCTTTCTGCACTCGGTCTTCCTTAAGCGATATAACATTTTGTGTCGGGCACTTAAAGTTTTAGACGGTCTTTTTTGAGTGCAGTACTTTTTTAATTTACTTAATGTTGACTAGTATCAGTCGAGACAGAAAAGTACAAAAAGGAGAAAACCAATTCGATTAAATTACAAATAAAATGTAATATATAAAATGAAATACAACAAATATATTTACGAAATATAATGCTTGACTGTGAAATTCGCTGATTTTATATTGAAAGTCATGCTTGATCGCAGCATAAACTTGGCTTACTAAAAGCAACTTAACTGCTGTTAAAAATAGCTAAGTAATTAGGCCCATCTTAAGTCAACGGGCTCACTTACCTGTAAGCCTCTGCTAGTCGTTCTTTATTATCTGCTAATGAGTGCAAACTCTATTTCTTCAAAATATATCATAACAAATATAACAAGACAGAACGTTGTAGTCGGGCGTAACCGACTGCGATATACTTTGATACTATACGTAATGCCTGCTGATGACAGGGGGCAAGGAACAGGGAGGGTGTTGCCGAGAAATACTGTCCACGTTTGTCTTTCAAACTGAGGTAGATATAGCTAGTTATCTTCCTTTGGTAACTGTAGCACTTAAAATATGGGAGATATGGGATTTTTTTAAATTTTGGGGCTGGAAGTGACCGTACAAAATTATTATAGGTTCTTAAAGGCGGCCCCCTTCAACCAAATATGACGCCTCTAACTCAAAAACTGCGGAAGATATAGCCATTTAAAACTTGTAGAATCGGAGGGACTGGGGCGACGCAGATGGGCGTGGCATTATCCAGTGTGGCCTTAAAATTGTGGGAGATATATGACTTTGTCGTTTTGCGAATATCGATTTTATCGATATTGATCTATAACTTCGGCGAAAAGCGAAAAGAACGCAAAAGATATTAAATAAAATACATTTTTACAAACTAAGTTTCTTAACAATTTGCTTAAATATAAAATAAAATTATTTAGTTTTTTATAAGTTTTATTTGATGTTTTACCAGGCCATGTGATTAAAGGGTATGTGCTAGCCGAGGTATATATCTTAGTGGGCGCTTTTCGCTTATTTTGGCTTTGGTTTTGGCTTCTTTTGCCGATGATGAAGGTTTATTTGAGCTGGTTGCTGGTTGCTGGTTGCCCCGCGACTGCTTCACTTGTAACAGCTGCGCATGATTATTGCAGTAACAAAAAGGGGCACAACAAATACCCGACCACATATCAGTTTGCTTAGTTTCTCCCCCTCTCTCTTGTTTATTATCTGTCTCTCTCTCTCTCACACTTACTATCTGTCCCGCTCTCGCTCTCTCTCTGTTTAAGTAAGTTCATTTTCCTGCACATTGAAGAGATGAACGCCATGACCGAGGCTAAGGTCTTGATTTTCTTTTTTTTTCGTTTTTTTGTCGGCTTTTTAATTCGATGCAATCAAGCTGTATGGAAATTGCTTTGAAATTGGTAATGGAATTTGAAATATATTCGCATTTGGTCGCATCAACGCTGCCTGCTTTTGCTGCCTGGCTGCCTGCATCTGCTGCCTGCTCCCTTGCTTGCAATTAACTGTACGCAGCTGAGGCTAACGTCAACACCAAGGCCGAGATTGAGGCTGAGACCCAAAAGACCCATATTGTGAGACCTGGGAACAGCCAACAGGCAGCAGGGAGAGGTTGGCCAGGGAGCAGGCAGAGGGAATCCAGAGTCTGTGCCTGGCTTACGTTCTGTTCGGGCTGCGTTTCGCTCGCTTTTGTTGTGGTCGTTCCTATTATCAAAGGCATTGATTAGCCAAAGGGGTCTCTCACAGGATTATTAATCTGTACGCAAAAAGAAACCATTGTCTGTGTGTGTCTGTGTTGTGTCTGTGTTGTGTCTGTGACTGTGACTGTGTCTGCGGGTGTGTGTGCAAACGTGTATACGAACAGGTCATTGACTAATGCTTGTTATCTGCTTTGGAGAGAGAGAGAGTAGAGAGTAAAGTAAATTACCTAATACTTAAACTGCCATTTTAATTGTTCATATAGTAATTTAACTGAAGTGAAGTTAGCATTTCAATTATTAATAAAATGGGCAATTTTTTTTATTTACTTTGTTGTAGAGATAAGACCCATAAATTATTTGAACAGACTTGTTTATTCACTTATGAAACGAATATTCACATATTATAGCACTTAAACTTAATTTTTTTAAATTTAGGATACATAGTTAGGCATGACATTCTTGAAGACTCCTCCATTTTATCATCATGTTATACTGAATCTGACTAATTTAGTTTTAGTCCAATTTAGTGGGCATCAGCTAACAACCTATCTGATCTATCAATTTCAGAAGGCAACTTCGATTGCGGCCTCAATCTGGCGACTGCCAACTGCCTTGTTGGAGCACCCAGCACCGAGATGGGATATGGAGTGGCTGCTACTGCTGCTGGGAGCATGTCCTGTGAGGGTCACAACATCTATTCACCCACCTCCGTCTCGAGCTGTTCGACAACATGTGGCAAGGTGCAATCGCATGTGGTATCCCCGTTGCCAACAGTCAACGAGTTGCAGACGACCGTCTTCAAGTGCAATCTCTGTGAATACTTTGTGCAATCCAAGAAGGAAATGGAAACGCATATTTTGAGCCTGCATCCGACGGCAGACAGTGATGACTACATAAGCATACCAACAAACACAGCAGCGCTGCAGGCATTCCAAACAGCTGTGGCAGCGGCGGCACTCGCAGCCGTGCAACGTTGCAACGCAACGGGAACTGGAGCTGGAACGGGAACGGGAGCAGATGTAGAAATGTCTGGTGTCGATGAAGATAGCGATTGTCCCATTGATATTAAACGTGAACGGCTCGAGGAGAACGAATATGCCACAACTGGTGTCCAAGATATTGAGGAGTCTAATCCCAAAAAGAGTTCATCGCCTAAAAGTGAATCAATGACACAGGCAGGTGTCTCCTGTCCGCTCTGCCTGGAGAGTGGTTACAGTGAGCAATCCTTGCTGGAAACCCACCTGATGAGTGTGCACAGCGTGACGAGAGATGGCCTCTCCAGATTACTACAACTGGTGGATCATACAGCTTGGCAGGCCGCGAAGAAAATAGATGAGGAAAGGAAACTAGAGGAGCGTAAAGCAAGTGGCGAGGAATATCTAACACCAGGTGGAGGAGGACCAGCAGTTGGAGCAGGTGGAGGAGGAGCAGTAGTCGTCGGTAGTGCCATGCAGGGTGTCTGCTGTCAGCAGTGTGAGGCCAATTTCAAGCACGAGGAGCAACTGCTTCAACATGCCCAGCAAGCCCAACACTTCCCTCTGCAAAATGGCGAATTCCTTTGCCTGCTGAGCCGTGCCTGTTGTGCTAGCTTTGCAACACTACCGACCATGATCGCCCATTTTAAGGACACACATCTGAGTCTTGTCATCTCTGAGCGACATGTCTACAAGTATCGCTGCAAGCAGTGCTCGCTGGCATTTAAGACGCAGGAGAAACTCACCACGCACATGCTGTACCATACGATGCGGGATGCCACAAGGTGTTCGCTGTGCCAGCGAAACTTTCGCAGTACCCAGGCCCTGCAGAAGCACATGGAACAAGCTCATTCAGCGGAGTGTGCCGCCGCTGCTGCTGTTGCTAGTGCCACAAATGCTGGCAGTCCTCGCGAAATGTCGCCCAATTACACTGGCACTATCGACATGGAGAAGGTCCCAGTACTACCGGAAGAACCAAATGCTTTTGACTTGTCCACGGCCAGGACGAGTGAATTAGGTAAGTTGAACTGAGTTAACTGAAAAATTAAGATGTCTAAGTAGTTGGCTTGGATTTGACGCTTGTCGATTGTAGGTAGGATCTGACCCGTTTGAATATCTTGTCAAGTTCTTCACACTTGTTGGGAGACTAGACTGTATCAAAAATGAGTACAGATCGTTGCAATCTAAATTGGTTCTAAATTCTGCTAACTGCGAAAGATCATTAAGATTGTGTTTAATCTTTTCTTGGCAAGTGCAGGGAAGGAGCCTCCGCTAATTCCTCTTCTTTGCAGCTTCTGTAGAAATCTTCAGAAGCAACCTGGAGTCTATTTCCAGTATATTATGGGATCCACAGTTCTAAGAATTAAGGTTTTGTTTTCATATTTTGTATTTATAGTCGACTGATAAAGTCAGTTGGCATTAAATAAATAAATAAGCTAAGCTAAGGACGGTTCCTTAAGATGCCACATTCTAACTGAATAGCTTTCCACTTGCAGTTGCCAAATCGAATGAAGCTGTGAAGCAGTCGCCTCAGCAAACTGGCCAATCGCCGTTGCAATTGGAGCCGCCCTCCGCCGTGTTGTCGCCCAACGAGGTGGAGGAGCCAACCTCGGAGCAACAGCAGCATTTTGCTGTGCTGACAGCGGCTCTCCTTAAGCAGCAACAGCAACAGAATCATCACCAGGATGGAGTTGGTCAAGCGACAACAGCAGCAGGAGCAGCAGATGCACCATCCTTACCCATTTCCCCCCTGGAGTTGCATCAGTTGCAAGTGAAGCAGCAGCAACAACAGCAGCAACAGCAACATGGCTCCAGCTTTGGCAACATGAATCATTTGCAGAGTTTGCAGAACTTGCAACAGATCCAGCAGCAGCTGAGTGCAGCTGCATCCGCTTCGGGCATGCCCATCAATCCCGTGGATATGCTAAATCTGATGCAATTCCATCATTTGATGTCCTTAAATTTTATGAACCTAGCACCGCCATTGATATTTGGTGGCGCTACTGCTGGTGGCACGAGTGGAGCAGTCGGTGGAGTACAAAACAATGGCATTGCTCCTAGCAGCTCCAACAGTTGCAACTCCGATCTGCAACAGCAGAAATGCGCCGCAAATCAGCAGACAACAAATTTAACTGGCGAGGCAAGCAGTTTAAATATGCTAACACAATCGAATGTAGCCAGTAATAACAATCAGGTAAGCTGAGGCTAATCCCAGCAGTTGCTATATTTATAATATACAACATCCTCTCCATTGGTCCCCTCCAGCAACAGCTGAGCAGCAACCAGAAGAGAGCTCGCACCAGAATCACAGATGATCAGCTGAAGATTCTGCGAGCCCATTTCGATATCAACAATTCGCCCAGCGAGGAGAGCATCATGGAAATGTCCCAAAAGGCAAATCTGCCTATGAAGGCAAGTGAATAATAAGACCAATAACAATAATAAGTATATCAATAATAATAATAATAATAAAATAAATAAATTATACACTAGGATGTTGTTTTCTATGAGTTTCAAAACTCCTTTATTAGCTTTTTTGTTAATCATATTCTTCACAAGAACACCAACTTTTTACATAGGTTGTAAAATTCATATACTTAAGCTGAAAGATCTTACGATCTTAGGGGGATTCGAATTAATGAATCTCCTGAGCTACTTGGCCCCAATGGCAAACAACATCTGAACTATAAAATAAAAGCCGAGCCAGAACTTGTGTCTGAATTTTAGAAATGATTTTTTTTTTCGAAAATTTAGGGCTTGCATTTCTACTTTCTAGAAATTTTTTCTTTATAGTAGTTTGGGGCAATCGGAAATTCATTAGGAAATACATTTCTCAAATTTAGAATTAATTTAATTAATTTATTCCAATTTATTTCTGAAATTAAATTTGATTAAATTTGAGCTTGAGCTTAATTTTAATAATGGTAGATTATACAGAGCCCACAATTAATCTACGTGTCTTTCTATAAATCGCAGTTTGTTAAGCACAATTGAGTTTTATCAAAAGTTATTAAAATGTTATATACTAACCATTATGTTGCAGGTCGTAAAGCACTGGTTCCGCAACACGTTGTTCAAGGAGCGCCAACGCAACAAGGACTCCCCCTACAATTTCAACAATCCCCCATCAACTACGCTCAATATTGAGGAATATGAACGCACTGGCCAAACAAAGGTGACGCCCCTAAACGAGACTACCCTTACGGCTGCGGCTGCTACCAGCAACACTGCTGCAGCAGCAGCAGCAACATCCACACCAACAGCAGCAACACCAACAGCAGCAACCACACCAACAACAACAGCCGCAACAACAGCAATAGCAAATGTTAAAAGCAATTTAAATTTGTCAACGACAATTTCAAATATATCCCGCCCAACGTCAGCCAATTCGAGTGCTGGCAACATATCCGATTATTTTAAGACACAAAGCGAACTATTGAAAACCAAACAGGAACAGGAGGAAATACTTGGCTTACCATTGCCGTTGGAGGTGCAAATAAAAACGGAGCCCAATGACAACGACAACAATTATGCATTCCACAAGAAACAAGATGAGGTCTTCGAATATTTCAAGCAACAAAATGAGGTAAACGAAGCAACAAGCAACCAAAATGATCAAAGCATGCAACAACAACAACAGATGTACACAAGTCAACAGCAGCAGCAACCATCGCAACAACAGCAGCAGCAGCAGCAGCAACATCAACAGCAAACTCAACAAATAAATTGCTATGAGACGAAATCGGAAAGTGGCAGTTCCGATGTCCTTTCTCGTCCTCCGACACCAAACAGTGTTGCTGCCAGTAATCTTTACAGCAGCATGAATGATTTACTCAGTCAACAACTTGAGAATATGGGCAGCAATATGGGTCCACCGAAGAAACTACAAATATCGGGTAAATCCTTTGAGAAAATCGCGTCGACTTCAGCTTTAATATCCTCCTCCTCCTCATCGGCTTGCAATCAACTCGAAAGCAATTCTTCGAATTCCTCAAATTCCTCCTCTTCCACATCGGGTGGTAAACGTGCAAATCGGACTCGTTTCACCGACTATCAAATCAAAGTCCTGCAGGAGTTCTTTGAGAATAATTCCTATCCCAAGGACAGTGATTTGGAATATCTTAGCAAATTACTCCTGCTCTCTCCTCGAGTAATTGTTGTTTGGTTTCAAAATGCGCGACAAAAACAGCGAAAAATCTACGAAAATCAACCAAATAATTCGCTATATGAAAGTGAGGAAACCAAAAAGCAAAATATTAATTATGCCTGCAAGAAATGCAGCTTAGTTTTTCAACGTTACTACGAATTGATAAGGCATCAGAAAAATCACTGTTTCAAGGAGGAGAACAATAAGAAATCAGCGAAAGCACAAATTGCCGCTGCACAAATTGCCCATAATCTCAGCTCCGAGGATTCCAATTCTTCGATGGATATACATCATGCAGTTGCTGGTGCTGGTTCAGTTGGACTCTCATCAAATGTGGCAGCTGCGGCTGCTGTGGCTGTGGCAGCTGCTGCAGCTGCACACTCCACCGGGACACAAGCCTTTGGCTCATCGCCATCGCCACAGCATTTATTTAGTAAATCTTCTTCGCTAACCGATTTTAGTCCATCAACAACACCAACACCGCCGCAAAGAGAGAGAAGCAATTCCCTCGATCATCAACAGCAGCAGCAACGCCTACCCAAATTCGAGTGTGACAAATGTGAATTACAGTTCAATCATTTAGAACTGCTAAGAGAGCATCAATTAATGCATCTGATGAGTCCTGCACTCTTCAATCAATCAAATACGGGGGAAACTAGCTACGGACCCTTTGGCAGCATTTTGCAAGGACTACAACAGGCTGCACAGCAGCAACAACAACATCAAACACAGCATCAATCACAGCAGCATCCCCACCAATCACAGCCACCCCAAGCCAAAAAGCGGAAATATTCCGAGAGCTCTTCCAATCCAGAGGAGGCAACTTCGCTGAACGATTTTGAAAGTACGCACAAAAAATACGAGTTCCTTTTCCAATATTTTCTGCAACATGAAACCAATGCGGAAGTCAAGCAACAATTCCTCATGCAGCAACAGCAGCAACAGCTTCAATCACAGCCAACCGAGTCCGACTTGGAGTTGGAATTTTTGAGCAATTTCTATCAGCAGAGCGAGCTTAAAAAAGGTGGCAGTTATGACTTTCTATTACAATACTATCGCAAGCATGAAGATCCCCAAAAATCACAGCAATCATCGTTTAGTTCCAGTAAAAAACCAACGATTGAATTTCTATTGCAATATTATCAGCTGAATGAGTCGAAAAAGTTTTTTCAGTTAGCTGCCTCGCCCCAAATAACACCCGATGATGGTCGCCTCGAATTACAGCCGTCGTCGAAGGGGCCGAACACGACGACGGATGAAACCATTAAAACTATCGGCACTCACGATGAATCACTGGGCACTACTCACGACCGGGATATTGATCTACAATATTACACAACAAAGGCGGGCATTAAAGAAGAAATCGATCAGGTTATTAGCTCGAAAAACGGTTTAAATAATGACTTAGCTGATCTACATGAGAAATTTAATAATAATCATATTAATCTAAATCAACATTTCGATTTGAGGGAGTCGAAGGAGAATGAAACCGACTTGCCCAGTTCAACTAGCTTAAATGATCAATCAATCAATCCATCAATCATCAATGGAGACAACAATCAAGCCTCTTTGCTGGTCATGCGCAAATCGAGCAACGATAACGACAAAACGCAGTATTTTCAAAATCTGGAGGATTTTCTCGATGCCACCATGATTGAGAATAATTCACAAATGCTGACATTCAACGATGACGATAATAATCCCAGTCCTAACGTGGAGAGTGTCAATTTGTCGACGGCTAGCGCCAATGATGGTGTTCCCTCCGATTCATCAATTCAGCTGAGTGCCCCATCCAAGCAGAATAAACGATTGCGCACCACAATATTGCCGGATCAATTGAATTTCCTATATGAGTGCTACCAGACCGAGTCAAATCCGAGCCGCAAAATGCTCGAGGAGATCTCCAAGAAAGTGAATCTCAAAAAGCGTGTGGTCCAGGTAAGTTTTTTAATTTATGTATTATTATATATTATATGATCGAGTTGAGCATAAAAATAAAGCTCTATAGTGCCGTAATTTAGTCAATTAGTGTAACATACTATGTGATTTAACATATAATGTAAAATGATCAGATTTTCGTGGAAAATATTAAACAATTAAGCTGATATATAAAAAGATATAAAAAAAAGCATAATACATAGTAGTTAAATTTGAATGACGCGCTGTAGTTGCAAAATTCAAAGGGCTCACCACGATTCTACAATTTGAACATCGCGCCAATGTTTGATCAACTAGCAGTCGCTGCAGTCGCGAGGGACTCTATGTTGGGCAGCAGTAAACAATTCTGCAAAAGGGTTAGTAAATTAGTATAGCATATTATGTTTTCAAATTTCATAAATAAAAACTAACCGTTTTTTAACTGAGTTACCGCATAACTATATCAAATACAATGACGGAGATGGGAGTAGTACAATTTAAACAGCGCGCCATTTATTGAATAAGTATATGAATAAGTATTGCAAAACGCGCAATTCCAAGGTTGCAAAACAGCATCAACAGCTGACAGCTGTGGCTGCAGGCAAGAGCGGAGATGAACGCACTTTGATACCGAAGGCCTCTCGTTTTTGTGCAATGTCCGTCATGCTGTCTGTCCGTCTATATGAACGCAACTTTTTACGACATTTTTTGAGATAGGGACATGAAAGTTGGAACATAAACTGGTCTGTTCTCGCGTCAAAGTGCAATAATTGGGTGCTACTTCCATTAGGAAATCGATAAAATCGATAACTGCAAATCGATTAAGCCACAATTATAAGGCTACTGTCACCAAATTTGGTTGGTAGATTGTTGGTGATGTCCTTCAAAGATCGGCATATGCCACCCCACGCCCTGCCATAACAGTTTTAAATGGCTATATGTTCCGCAGTTTTTGAGTTAGAGTTTACTTGGAACCTAGGAACCAAAATTCACAAAAGTCTATATCTCCCCAATTTGAAAGACAAACTGTTCTTTGCTACCTTTTATCAGATGGTCTTACAACGTATTTCGCTGTCGGTTACGCCCGACTGCAACGTTGTCTCTTGTTGCCTGCTGCAACAGTGCAAAATAAATGTTGCATAAAGATCATAGTGAAAATTGTTCTAAACCCGAGTTGTTCTGAATATTCTGAATTTGAGCCGGAGAATTCAGTACTTTGAATCTTAATTTATTTTTTATTATTTGTTTGCTTATTTATTTGTTTGATTTGTGTAATTATTTAAACTTTTCATTTTATTTTTTGATTTTTGTTGACTTTAGTGAAATACCAGCACATTTACACACACTGCTTCCCAGTGCATTAGAAACCAAATGGAAATGTCAAGTTGTGAGCAATGTGCAACAAATGCAATGACGATATTACAATTTCTCGATGCGATTGAAGCAAAAACACAAAAACCAATTTATTTTCCACTATGCTCTTAAATCAAATAATAAATGACATTCCACATACAATGGACAATATCGGAACCTACTATAAATGGACAAGGATATTGCTAATGTTGTAGCCTTAACAAGTAGAGATTTTAAATGATGAATTCAATGCAGGTAATTAAATGATTGCTACATTACCACTAAAAGTAAGCTTTATGGAATTTCAAGTTCCTTAATAAATAATTATGTAAATATACATAAACAATTAAAATTAAAAATGTACAATCCAAGGATAACAACTATATACACAGATGTACATTAGTTTTATCTGATCACAGCAGCGTATGAAGAATAACTCTTTCTATGAGTAATTCCAAGAAGAACAATCTTAGAATTTCTTTATTTAAATATTATTATTTATTGTTTGGCTTCCCATATTTGTTACATACTTTATATGTTTACCCATTTATGATATTATTGTGTTTCATTACTATTTATTTGAATTACAAATGTGTATTCTGTTTTGTAAATTATCTTCATATTGATTATAAATTATAACTATTATTATCAAATGTTATATATTATAAGATACACATCCAATTTGGTTTCGCTAAAGGAAAAATTTAGTCTAAATTTAAACTTCAAATCTCCTTCCAGTCATTTCGAATATGAATTGAATCGAAGTTTGAACCTCATTACCTAAAGATGAATGCAGCAATAATATCTTCTAAAGAAAACCTAAAATAATTATAAAAAAAATGTCTATCAAAACTATAAAATCGTAGTTACCAAAAAAATGTATTAAAAAAATATTATCAGTGCACCTCCAACATTATGCCTGACTGTTTTGGCTATCGGCAGATCATCGCTCTTGGTAAAAAGAGCACTGCACAAGGACAGCGCTGTCACTTCAATTGTACGCAATGCAATTCAAATTCGATCAACTAACATTACACAATTATGTAATGCCGTGTTATGCAATCAAAATAAGCAAATTAATTTATTGCTGCGATCAGTGAAGCTTTGGCTCAATTCTGTCACACAGGCAACTTGTCTCAAGACATTTTTTTATTCATTTTTTTGATGTCAACTAAAGTCAGTCGACACATAAATAAAAGAAGAATACAAAAAATTAAAAATATATTAAATTAAACTAAAAATAAAATGTAATACTACATTTAAATTTAAAAAAAGGAAGTATTTATAAGATTTAGTTAGATTTCGGGGCGTGTTTAAGCCCAGAAAAAAGCCTAAATAGGCCAGAAATAATACGCTCAATTTGCATTTTTGCATCTTACAGGTTTGGTTTCAAAACTCCCGGGCTAAAGACAAAAAGTCACGAAATCAGCGCCAATATGCGCACATTTCGGACGACAACAATAGTTTTGATGGATCGAATGGCAAGGAAGTTGGTAACGCCAACAGCAGTAACGGAAACAACAACAACATCCTAAAGAGAGCGAACAAAGAGCCAATGGCCAATGTTATTAACAGCGAACATGTAAACATGCACAAACATGCATTCACTGTGGAGCACATCTGTAAAATGAAAGAGCTGCTCGAACAGAAGACAAGTGAACTGTACGCTAACAGCAATGCGAGCGGCAGCGATGATAACGACTCGGAGCGAGAGAGACGTGTTTACAGCCTGTCCAAGGCATTTCTGCTGCAGCATGTTGTCGCCAATAATAGCGGCAGCAATAACAGTCTATCCGCAGCATCATTGCCAACCGAATTAAATTTCGATGCGAATGCAGCATCGGCGACTGTTACGACGATGACAGCAGCCGATGATTCGGACCATGGGCCGAACACGAAACGACGTCGTCGTGCGAGCGATATGGCCGATGACGATATTGCCGATGACGCAATAATTGAGACGCCGAGCCGAAAGCAAGCGTCGGCCAATCGTGAATTAATGCAACAGATGTTCAATCGCAATCACATCACTGGTAAGAGAATTGCGATACTTTTCCAAGGCATCAATAGCGGCAATGTTGAATATGATTTCGATTCGATTATTCGATTATTTTAATTATTTCGTGATGGAATTGCAAGTTTTTTAGTTTGATTTTTATGTACACGATTTATAATTTAGTACATATATATGTATAATCGATTTATCGATTACTCGCGTGTATGTGCGTACTTATGTGTATATGTGTGTATGCAAGAAATAACAGAATATTGTACAATTATTAATTTAATATATGTCCCCCTCCCCAACGATGTAATGATATAGCATTCGCGAACGTAATGTCAAAGACTTAACAAAAGTTTGTTTTAAACAATAATAATTAAGCAACTATCTATACGGTTATTTTACAAAAAAAAAGAACAATAGTATAATAAACATATGCCTCGCAATTTAATATTTATATTAGATATATATATTATATATATTCATATGTAACTGATTATGTGTCTTAATTGCCACTGCAAATAGAATTGAAACAAACAAATATATACAATATATATATATATATTTATATATATATCTAATGATAAGGTAAATAAATCTCAACTCTTAAAGTGTTCCAGCTTATAATATATATATATATTGAAATGTTAATACTTATATATATGTATAAACTAAAATCCCACCATACACATACTTTGCAGCTGAGTTTTCAATTTGAAATCCAAAATGTATTTCCAAAACATGAGCTTGGCTTTATAAAAAAACAAAAAGAAACTTTAAAATGATATATTTTGAACCGGGTGTTCAAACCAATAATATTACGGTTGCTGTTCCGGCGTAAAACATACGGCTTAACACAGATATTTTCATTTTCGCTTCCTCTGTTTTTCTAAAAACTATAATTATAAGTGAGTCATTATAATATTTAAAATACAACTATTTAGCCTTCACTTTCTAACAATAACAATTTATTTGGGTTTTGAAAATCGTCAACATAAAAAGTATGTGTATGTGTATATAAATATATATATATATTTGCCACAAACTATTTGATATCTCGAAGGTTAGCTTAAGTAGTTCATACCTCAAACCAGAACAATGTTTTATTTGAGTATTACATAAACGCAATCGATTAATTACACAACTACACTGATTATTCTAATCTTTAAGATTCTGTTCAAAGAATAAACCTATTATTTGACTTCAATTCATGTTTTTTTTTTCATTTCATTTCATTTCTTAATTTTTGCTTTTTGGTTTCGTGAGTATTTTAATTTTTGCGCAACAAATGCCCAGATGCCATAGAACCTTAAGATATACAAAAGTGAAGATGGGGCAGTTGTTGAATATTGGTATTGGTACTTGTACTGAAATCTCGAAAAGGGGGTTTTTTTCATTTCATTTATTTAGAAACTGTAGCTGAAAACATGTGGATTATATTTAGGTTTAATGTTATTATTCAAATTGGTTGGGTGTATCGCAAATATGATGAAGGAAATACTTTTTCCTATTTTTAGAGGCTGCACGGCTAAATTAAACTTATATCGAGGCTTGTTATCGAAACGTTATCGACTATGCCGATTTTTGGAAAGGTTTTTGGTTATGTAAAGCTACTTTTACAATTAATAATAATAATGGGAAACTCTTGGGTGTAATCGATTTCCACTTTAAGGTATGTATATCGAATCAGCAGTCTACATCACATTTGGTTACTCGTAGAAAATAGTAGGCAATTTATAGGTTAAATCGAAATGTTATCGAAGACAGAAGGAAATTTATAATATTTGCAGAAAGCACCCAAAAAAAAAAAAGAATATGAAATTTAAAGTTCAATCGAAGAAGAAAATATAAAATATAAAAAAAAGAATTGTTAAACTTCAATAAGTAAACGAATATTTTAACAGTTATAGGTGGCAAATAATTTGGAATCATTTGCGCCCGATAATGCTGGATATCAGTAGGTAAGTTGCTCTATACAATCTATATATGTAATATGTTTAATCATCGCAGATTACTTTCGTATACTAATAGCTCATTGCACCGTTTGCCACAGAAAGAGAGAGAGAGAACGTGAAAAGTCGGAGGTGGAGAAGAAATGCTTATAGTATATATATTCATGACATAATAATATATATTCATATATTTACATACTACGAAAACTTGAAAGTTCCTATTTTAAAGAAATTTGAAGCATGACATTTCATGCGGCGAAATATATACATAATTATGTATAAGTAAATTAACAAAAATCAAATGAACAAAAATAAGGGAGAGATAACTAACTAGTAAGAATTACAAATTATACGGAAGTGTTCCTAACTATTCAAAATATATATATATTATACGTAGCAATAATCGTAAAACAAACACAAATTATATCAAACTATCAAACGAATCACTACAAATAATACCAAATTCATACCAAGTGTAAAATCGTATGACTGTGTAGCAGAAGAACCTCTATACAGATACCAAGTTCGAGTACTACTGACGGAGTAGTACTGTTTCTACTTGACTTTTTCATTTCACACCACAAATATATATATATATATAGACATAAATATATATATGTATGTTTATATTCATGTGTAATCTGATGAGAAAGTGGGAAAAGAATTAGAGTTAAAGAGATGCAAACTGAGTTCCTAGCATTGTATTGCTTTATGCCTTTAATTCAATTTAAGTATTAAATTAAAAATAAACAAAACAAAAATCAAATATGACAAAATTTAAGTTTACAATTTAATTTCGGCATGCCGAACTCAATTCACACACCTTTCAAAATCGATCAAAATACGCATAAAGATCACTAATAACACACATTTTTGGAAAGTGTAAGTGTGTAATTATGTACCATATACATGATGACATAATGTATAATGTACAACTCATGCATGTAGAAATATTTTGTAAAAATGTGCCAATGTTTTACCTTTGCTATGCATTCTCATATGTACATACAAAAATGTATGCTAAACATACATACTATTCATGTATTTTGACACGCACACGCACACTCCAGCACTCCAATCGACTACTCCATCTTCACAAGGAAATATATATATATGAAAGCTTAAAATACTTTGGAAATGCCAATTAGGGTTGTCCAAAACTAAACACATAAAATATATATACATAGGTGGTATTTCATATATATATATATAGTATAAACCAACTCGAAGGAGTCTCTTTTTTAATCATTTATTTTTTTTACACAAATCAATTTTGTTTTCTTTGTAAATAAAAGTTGTCGCAAGCCGCTCACAGTTCCTTCGATATGTAGCAAATATACGCCGATTGTCGATAGTAATCGATAGACATCTGAAAAATACCATAAGTAAAATAGTTATCTTTTCGAAATTTTACAAAACTGCATTTACATTTTTGTTAATATTTTTCAATTTGTTTTATATTGTTTTTTATTTCTAAGTTCGATTTTGTTGGAGAGTGTAAATTTGGAGACAACACTATTTCATAATTAAAAAACATTTGTTAAACTAAATTTAATTTGAATTTTTCCAAGTTCCAATAATGATTACAAGCATAAGTAATACTTTGTTAAAGGGTGTACACTATTTCATAGTTACAATAATAAAAGCAATACAAAATTACATAATTTTACAACACTTAAATATTTTCATTTTTTATGTATTTTGTTTATAATTATAAGTTGGACTTTGTTAGGGGCTGCACATTTGGGGATGATTTCGTAATAAGAATTCGAGTTACATTAGGCTTCCATTGCAGTGTCGAGCGTCTGATGTAAAAAGCTCGCCTGATGAATATAATACCGTTATACATATGTATGTTCGTACTACCAATGCAAATGTGTACTCAATGAGACTCTGAGATATTTCCGCATGAGAGAGCGACTACTTTACTATTGTACTGAAGTATCCACAAAATATATTCCAAGTTTTGCCGACTCGATTATTGAACATTTTTTGACTTATTAATTAATTGGTAATTATAATTATTTGATTTAGAGTTCACAGACAGGCGCATAAAATACTATTTTTGTTAAATATTTTTCGAAATTTCTTGACATTTGATACAATTTACACACACTCAACACACACACGCTGCGTACAGAAATCCATGTTAAACTATATAGATACCACATAGAATTACTTGCAGATAAATAAAATGAAAAATGAAAAATGAAAAACACACAAATGAAAAACACTTGATGAAAAATGAAAACTAATGAATAAGAATAAAGAAAAACTTTAATTACAAGTTCCTATAGTATTAAAGATATAAACAACAATTTTTAGCTATTAGAGAATAGTACGGAATGTATTTAAAAACAAAACAGAAATGTATACACATATACGTATACATATGTGTGTGTATGGGATTAGAATACATAGATATATATATATATGTATGTTTTAGAATTTGCACTAAAAACTTAGACACGAAACCTCGCAGCAGCAAAGTGAATAGTTGTAAAAAGAAGAACCGTATACACACTATTAAACCAATATGCATACATACATACATATAAATATACATATACATATATATATATACATACATGATGCGTAAGTCCAATTATTGTGCTTAGCTAAATAAGTTACTTGCAATGAAGAAAGGAAAGGAATGCAAAGAGGAGGAAATAAAAACCGCTACATTCTCAAATACAGACACATGGAAATAGCCAGTCATGCACACACATTCACACACACACACACACACACATATTTACATAAAGAGAGCTGGTAAGCATATGACATATCACTGTATTTTGTAAGGATATATGCTTATATAGCCTGCTTGCCCACAAGAATAATTCCGATTTCGATTACCGATTACCGACAGCAGTTGTCATATTTGGTCCCTGATGTATGTATATGTTAGGTATATATTTATGTACAAAACGTTTAACTCAATTCAAATGCGCAAATAAATAACTGAAAAATAAATATGTAACTAGCAATCAAATCGAAGCAAGCTATTTTATATACTTATATATAACTTTCTTCCAACGTGCATAAGTACATCTATCAATTTACATACGTATACATGCACACTACATACATCAATAAATCCATGTATCTGTAAGTACAGAATAATCATAATGTTAATCAGAGTTGCTGCAATAATTGCATTGAATTTACCAAAAAACCAAAAGCGAAAAACGAAAAACAAATACAAAAATAAAATATACATATTTATAAAGTTCCTACATATATAATAAATGGCAACAGATGTGCAGATATTATAAAATTATAAATAAAGACATGAACAAATTATATATATAGTCGCATGTGTTTTTACACATATGTACATGCATACATGTATGTGTTTCCATCATGATTTTAGTATCAACAAGCTAAATAAGTAAGTATTTTTTCCCAAAGTGTATTTCTCGTAATCACACATAATCATAGCGCTTGTTATGTATTGAGGAGAGAAATCTGGGAATAGGCATATCACATATCCATTTGAAGGCTCTTCCTTTTGGTTCTTATTGCTATCGGCAATTTGAATTTGAAATTTCAAGACAGTAGCTCTTATAGTGTCGGAGATACGACGTACATGGCTATATCGACTCGGCTGTGTTGATCCTGCGGAGGAATGTATTTATCTTATGGGTTTGGCTTGCTTTCTTCTGCCTGTTGCATACTTTTCCACAACACAATCATGTCATGGCAGCAGCAACACAACAAACCAACAATTAATTGGTTTACATTGTTGGCATACTTGAATATGACAAACATAAATGTTAATTACATTTGCACTCCAAGTGAACTGTTAACTAAGTTAACACTACAGCTGCTTGAGTTAACAGCGCTGTATTTTTGCAGCGTTCTTTCTCTCTCTCCCTATGTAAAGTGCGCTCGTGCTTTTGTCGGTTGCAGCCGAACATTGATTCATGTCAAATGCAAACAAAGAGCTGATAGCGTTTGCTCTGGGCAAAGAATCAAGATGGGAGCCTATATGTGTACCTAGCACACTTGTAGCTGCAAATACATCTAGATCCATTATCCGATCATCAAATTTAAGAACTCTACATCTATCTCGATAGGAGTCATCCTGGCCTCTGTAGTTTGACATCATATTTCAGTTAATATTTATATTTTTTTTATATAAGTTTAAGGTTTAAGTATATAATGCTGAAAGATTCAACAATATAATTACTTACGTTCTGTTGACGGCGTATTTGTAAAAAGGCAAGAAACGGCTAAAGTTATCAATCAAATAATCAAAAACACCCGAACCTCGCTATACAGCCGCTCCTTACACGACATTTCGCTATAACGGCCCTTTTCAATTAGGCCATGTTTTCGATTTACGCCCTAAAATGTTTTGCTCTAACGTAAAAACAAACTTTTCACTCATTCAGTTGGAAGAGACAGACCCTGTTGTACCCAAAACGTATCTAGGCCATAAAGCGAGGTATGGGTGTAATTTTCCATTTACATTTCAAATTTGAGGACTCTAGCTCTTAAGGTTGAGATCCTTATAAAGAAATTGCTATTTAATCAGACATCATTTGGACATCATAAAATCGATCAGTTTAATATACCACAATATTGAAAGAAAAAAAACACACACACTAAGAACATATTATATATATATTATATATATATTCATATTATTTCATCACCACAAAACAAATATTATATTAAATGAATATGTAAGTACACCTTAGTAGAGAAATTTAAAAAATACATATGTACATATATAAGTATGTGATTTGTTTTCGAATAAAGTTTATCAAACATAGGTCTAAACTGTAGATTGTACTCACATATGCAAACTAAAAGCTCTATTCGAATTAGAGATGGACGTGGATGTAGTTTCCTTAAAAACTATTTGGTTAAAAAAGCGCTGAGAAAACCCCGAAAGTCCTATCAATGTCTTCTTATATATATATGTGTTAAGCATCACAATAAAGACTTATCCATATCACGATATTTCTTTCAATATATATCATTCCCTCATCGAATAGTTTGTGATTAATCATGTCATTAGTAACAAAATAATAATGACAACTGAAAGCAATAAGGAAATCTGCAGGCAGCCGGACGGACGATCGTACACAGCCCATACACTCAGAAAAATAATAATCTCTTAATATTGCACACAATCTCAAAAACAACTGAATTTACAAATACTTACTTATTAAAAAAAAATATATATATAAAAATATTTTATTCAGCTTTTTACAATATATTAATATAAAAAAAACCACTAAAAACTGGCGAACCACTTTCATAACTTTGATTTTAATCGGAGTATTATTAATTTGAAGCTTGCCTGATATCATTTAATAACTTGAGGAACCCACATTATTCGGCATGAGCCCTAGCAGTGCTAATATTATTATTATTGAGATTTCAGATATTGTTTTTCGGGATTAGATTGGCAATTTCTCTAAATTGATATTGAAATATGTTGGTTCCACAAAGTAATAATATACAAAAATCATAGAATTAAATAATATACTAAAGTGCTAAGTGCTAAGAATATAATATGGAAATTTGGAATTTGTCCAATGTCCTCCTTATTCTAGTACTGCATAAAAAGTACGCATCTATCAAAGAATCAATACAATATATTTTTTTTATTCAATACATAATAGCGGATAACAAAATAGCGAATAACAAAATATATGTATCCATTGATTTCGATTGATTTTTAGGTTAATTTGTGATAAAGTCAACCCTTCCTATATTATATCTTTTAATTAATACATAACAAAATAATGAATAATAAAAAATATGTATATTTTTGATTTCAATTGATTTCTTAATTTTTTATTAATTAGTGGTAAATTCGAATAAAAATTCGTGTCTCTATTTAAGTGAATTTCTTTGAGATACGCCCATCTCTAGCAAGCAAATCGTCATACGTCCATCTCTAATGCCAGGATAGCAAGGCAAAAGCTAATGAGTGGAGACATATGCACACACCAACACACACATGCATGCATAAGCAGCTAACAGTTTTATCTGCATGCATGTGTGTGCTTGTGCGTTGAACAACCTTCGAAGTCTACAGATAAGTTAAATTAAGATTGGTGAATATGCGCAATGTATATGCGCACGTCGTGTTATCTCAGTTAGCTGAATATGTATTATAATTTAATATATTTTGTTTTTTTACATCGTACTACTTTAAAAATTATACGCTTGTCGAATATACACACATACATATGTAAATATATATTCTCGTATATTATACACTTACACACACACACATATATATGAATATATATATACATATACCTATATATATACACATATGCATATATATATATATATATAGATATACCTATACATGTATAGGCAATTAAATTTAAAGTACTTAATAATTTTTCGTATGCTTACAAAAGAAATGTATTAGGCGGAGTCTTTGGTTATCTTATTTAATTGTAAAACGTTACTTAGAAACTACACGTATGTATATGTAATGTATGTATTCTATGTATGCATATGTAAGTATAAGCGGCAAAAGCGGCGGCCATTTTGAAAGTGAGAGCCGTCGGAGTGTCGATCAGCCATAATCCGCGCCATGTGTGCAGTGGGAGAGGGGTGCCTTTCAGGCGAGATAACAGAATGAGCGGCTTGCCAAGAGAGTGCAAAAACAGCTATTATACACTGCGCAGGGCAAATCATTTTGTTCGCGTTGCTTTGACTGTCGGTTTCATCATGTGCTAGCTAATTTTGCTTAGTAATCAATGGACACCAATCCATGCACAGTCTTTTTTGCTGTTGCTGCTGCTGTTGTTGTGCGGGCATGTTAGCCCTCAAAGCAAAATAGTCATACACTGTACAAAGCATAGAACGCAGTTTGTGCATTTTGTTTTGGCTGCTTTTGTGCATTTTGCCTTGGCTGCTTATAAGAATTACGTATTGTCACACAATGTGCAATCCAATTTTTCGAAGTGCATAGTTTTTTAACGTCCGGATTTTTTATTTAGATACCGCTGAATTCGTAACGTGAATTTTGTTGTTGTTGCTGTACTGCTTTAGTTAGCCTTGAAGACCAATAGCGAATGTCCGGCAACGTGAGAAAGCAGCTAAGAGAGAGAAACGCAATTTGTGCATTTTGCTTGGCTGGTGCCGAGATAATTTCTTCTTTTTTTTGGCAGGCAATTGTCGCTGGAATAAGTTTCCAGCTAATTTTTAACAGTGATTGTTTTTTTACATGCATAGTTTTTTTTTAATTAACTCCGCTGTATTCGTATAGTGAATGGTGTTGTTGTAGCTGTTGTTGCTGCCGCTCTTCCTCTTGTTGCTGCTCTGTGTCTCTACCTGTTACAATCGCTGGGTGACTTCAAAATCCGCTGTAGCCGCTTATATCGGACGGCTTGAGACGCTCAAAGACGCTCAGATGCCCATGATGATGATTCAAATGATGATTTAGATGAGGATGCGCATGTGGATGATGCGGATGTTGATGCGGATGTGAATGGGGATGCGGATGTGGATGCGTATGGGCAAAGCCCGTATAATTACTCTGCGGCGGCGTATGACCATAATGCGTATATGGATAATTGGGACTCGGCACCTGAACACCATAAACCGCACCATGACCGTAATCGGTGGTAGCAGCAGCAGCTGCACCATGTTGTGGGTTGTAGGCCGGCGCATACATTGGGTTCACGTGTGCCAAATGCGCATGCTCCATATACATTTGGGGCGGATGATGTGGCAATGCTGCCATATGATGATTTAAATTCAGATTATGCTGTGTCTGATTACTGCTGCTGTTGTTGCTGCTACTGTTAACGCTGCTGCTGTTGCTCGCTGTTAAGTGTGGTGGATAAACCGCTATTGTTGGACTGTGACTGTTATAATCGTGGTGGCTGTTAGCGCTGCTGCTGTTAAGGCAGCTGCTGTTAAGGCTGCTGCTGTTAAGGCTGCTACTGCTATGAGTGTTGTTTTCGCTGCTGTTAGCGCTGCTGTTGCTGGGCCGGTTGCTGTTAAGGCTGCTGCTGTTATGAGTGTTTTCGCTGTTTGTGTTTGATGCGGACGCAGCCAGGCTGCTAACGGAGAAGCTGTTAATCACATGGCTGTTATGCGCTGTGGCTTCTGCTTGCTCAACATTAACATCAGACAGACAGCGCTTCTGCTGTTGACTGCTCTGTTGTTGCTGCTGTTGTTGCTGCTGTAAACCCATCAGTCGACTTTCGACCGCCGCCGCCGCAGCAGCTGCCGTTGCTGATGATATGGTGGTTGTTTCATGCTCGCTTATCGCTGGTATTTGATCCACCAGCGACTCCAAACCGGACAAACTCTTGCGTGACATATCCGAAGCTGCTGGTGGACTCAGATGAAGCTGCTGTGGGTGCTGGGGTGAGCCCAGCATATAGGCTCTGCTGTGTGGCGTCTGCTCCTCGTAGCGTTGCCAGTGATCCGCCTGCTGCTGCTGTTGCTGTTCCGGCGTATAGCTCAAGCCCGTCGGATAGTGAGCAATGGCGACGGGCGAGGCCTGAGCCGTTGTTGGCTGCTTGACATTATTATTATTATTATTATTATTATTGGGCGACAACCATTGCTGATAGTGTGTGAGTGGCTCCGGTTCACGCGTGGCCGTATACGGCGCACTCTCCGGCGATTGTTGTGCCAGCGGATTGCCATCGGGTGGTTCAAAATCGACCACAGCGCACATATTTGGTGAACTGGGCGGCGGTGTCTCACCCAAATGGGCCAGCGCAGGATTAATTGCCGTATTCACTGCGTTCTCATGCGCCTCCGCCGTAGTCGCCTGTGGCACGGGGTAACTACAATTCAAAGCAGGCGATGCCATTGGCGAAGCGGAGGCCGTGTAAAGTATATGAGATGGGGGTGGTGTATTGTAGAGACTTGGCGGTGCCTGATGGCTACTACTCTGAGGCGATGCTGTACCATGTTCCATGAAACTCGCCGTAGTTCCCGTCGGGTTCTTATTGGGATTAACTGCCGGATTAGTGGAGCTGACTTGTTGTTTACCCGTGGCCAGCATTGTTTCCATGCTGGGTTTAACTTTTTTGGGTCTGCCGCGTTTCTTTTTTGTGGGTAGCTCACCAGGAGCGGGTCCCAAATTACTAACAGCTCCAGCTCCAGCTCCTGCTCCTACTGGCACTCCACTTGCCATCATGGATAAATTTAATATATTATTAAAATCATGTTGTGGCATTAGTTGCACCTTGCCACCGCTTGCGGCATCCATCAGATCCTGGCCCTTTATTTTCTTGGGTCGACCACGTTTCTTTTTCTCCGGCAAACTTTGCAGGGACTGTTGCTGCTGTTGATTCTCATAGACACATAAATAATTTTGATCCTCATTGTTGCCGTAGAGAAAATTATTCGAGCTGTTTGCATTGAAATGTGGCATTAATTTCTCCGCCGGATTGCTGGCATCCATATTCGTATTATTTCCAGGTCCTCCACCTCCCAAATTCTCGCCAAACATCAGGGTACTTGGCTGATTGGCATGTTGCTCCACACTGGCCACATTATTATTATTATTAATATTATTATTATTATTATTGTTATTATTATTATTATTATTGTTGTTACTAGTGCTGGGCAACGTTTGAGTGACCTTGAGGGAGTCAACTTGCTGCTGTTGCTGCTCCGCACATTGTCGTATTCGCTGCTCGGTAAACACACATTCGTCTTCATCCATGTGCGGTATGCTGCCATTGAGTAAATCGCGGAACTTCTTTAGTGCCGCGTAGAAGGGCACTTTGTCCGCAGCACGCGGCAACTGGGCACATCGTGCAGACGACGAGGGCATCACCCATATATACTGTAAAATTCACAATTGAATACAATTAGCATTAGATATATATCATAATTATAGAGAAAATAAAAGTTATACATAATGTTCCAAGTGGTTCAAAAAATTTGTGAAGGGCGTCACTAGCAATATACTTCCAAAATTTGGTGACTCCAGCTTACAAATTGTGGAAGATATGCACATTTCAGATTGCTAGGGTCCAAGTGGGGGCGTGGTTTACAAATGTATATGCCGATCTGCGCAGCAGGTTGCCAGCAAGTTACCTTCTACGTTTGGCGACTCTATTTTTCAAAGTGTGGGAGATGTGGCGTTTCATCGGTTTACACTTTCCTAAATATCGGCTTTGGCGATTATTACATTGTTTATCGATTCTTTGACGGCTCTAACTCAAACACTTCAAAAGATACAGCCATTTCAAATTGTTAGGGGCGGGGATCCAGATCTAACAGCCTATTAGCCTATGTAGTCTTATAATTGTGGGAGATTGTGGCTTTATCGATTTGCCATTATCGATGTTCTAGCCGCCTAGTGGACGTAGCACTGATTGGTTTATCTTTACTCTAAATTCTCTACGCTCTTAGCTGGCTTTGATACTTTTGATTTAGTATTTATCAATCGATTTCTCTTCTGATTATTAATTAATCAGTTTGTTTGTTTGACTGGCTTTGGCAGACATCATTTTTATATATGGTATATAATACTTACAGTATTGGTGCCATCGACACGATCCGGCTGTCGGCCGAAATGAAATTCCTTTTTGCCTGAAAACACCTCGAATATCAATTTGCCGTTGAAGACGGCAACTTTTGGCTGGAATCTTTGGAGTTTTTCGAGCAAAATGCGACTGCCTTCTTTGATCTCTTTGCGCGTCAGATCAGCGGAGCCTTTTGTGGCGCGTGCCACCATGTTAGTAAAGCCGATGCCCTGCTTCAACAGCGTATAATCATCATCGGCACTCATCTGTTCCTGGGTCAGGCCGGATAAATAGAGACACTTCCAGAAGTGATTGCCGGGTCCTGCATAATGATGTCCCTTGTAGGCGGCAAATAAGCCAGGATTTATGCCCACCTGCAAAATGCAATTTATTTCAATAATTTGTTGTTGCTATTTTCCCTTTGTTATGTATAAATAATATGCGAAATTTACAACAACTCACTATAACGATATCTAGATTATCACACAGATGGTCGGGAATGGTGCGCTTTATTACTTCCGCCTCGGACATTCCATTGAATCGATCGTGTTTCTTGCGCTCCTTGGGCTTTATTGTCAGCAAATCACTGGATACAACGCCATCCCTCTCGACGTTGCTAATAAATGATGTTAACGATTGATTGATTGATTGATTAGTAATTAGAATAGTCAAGTCTACTTCACTGACATATTTCTAAGCCTTGAGTGCTTTTCTGAGGTACACGAAAAATGTTTACAGTGTATTTAAGAGCACTTACCACTGCTGTGAAACTGCCATTTGCATACTCTCAGCACCAACGAGTTTCTTTTTGCGACCTCTGCGCTTTGGCACTGAACCCGCTGAAGATCTCTCACTTAAATCGTTGTGGGCATCCATCGATTGCCCGCCACAGAGCTCTACATCGAGAGATTCGGCAAGCGACGCACTGGGATTGGATGGAGGAGGAGGTGGATGCTGCTGCTGTTGATCCTTAATGCTATATATATCTGATCTGATCTGATCGGAGACTGATGTCGGAGCATAACTCGATGCATTTGAAGCGGCGGGTAAATCGACAACATGGTGAGGAGCACCACCTGGGCCAGGAGGAGGACCAGGGGCAGCTCCTCCCGGCGACAACATGCTCATCTCTTCACCCATAAAACTGTAAGGATCGGCGACATCAACGCTATTCGAGATTCCCGGCATATTTAAATGTGGTAGAGGAGGCGGAGCAGCTGCTGCTCCTGGTGCCTGCACCTGGGGACTATTCGAGGTGGATGTCGCAGTCTGATTCGCTTCGGAGTTCTTTGTTGCCATTAGTTCCTCATGTTTGCTTTGGCTGACCAGTCCCATGCCGCCATGTTGCATCTGATGCTGTGGCGTCACCGAATGTGTCGACGAACTATGTGAATTGGGTGTCAACACATCCCCGGCACTCGTCTCATAACCATCATCTTGATTCTCCGGTTTGGCATTGCTCGGGGAGAGCGTCCTGCAAGTCATACATATTTATTGTTATTAGGTTATACTCAGGTTGGTCATATATTATGGCTCGACTTTTATTGCGCCCAGAAATTATTATTATTAATTTTATTTAACTGATTGTCCAGATTTGGGAGTCCTGCCGTGTCGGCTGACTTTTTACTGATTTCTATTGGGTTCTGTAAGTACTTTTTCACTCCGCCATTTTACAAGACTAGATAGAAAGCTGACCTAAGATACTAAGGATACTGGAACAGGGCACTGTTCATGTAGTTAACAGTGACATAGTACTAACATAACATCTGCAACATTACAGCTGTAACATAACAGAGTTGGAATCATGGCACAGAATATACCTTTGCATATCGATGGATAACTGCATGAACATGCAGAATTAAAGCGAATAGTTATTTAATTCAACTTTAACTGTTAGAACTGCTTTTAGCAAATGCTTCATACGTTACTCACAACTTGTACGCCGAGCAGGGATCCTCATGAAATTCATCCATCATCAGATCATGATAAGCCTCCTGGACCTGTTGATGTGGGTGTGGGCCAAGCTGCTGAAGGGGATGTTGCTGTAAATGGTAATCTAGATGGCGCTGTTGCAACAGACGTGACTGTTGTGGATGCTGTTGTTGAAGTGTATGTTGTTGTTGATGTGGATGTTGCTGTTGTTGTAACAGATGTTGTGGGTGCTGTTGTTGAAGATGTGGCTGTTGTTGAAGGTGCTGCTGCTGTTGCAGCTGTAGGTGTTGCTCTTGTTGCAGTTGCTGTTGCTGTTGTTGCTGGTGTATGGCAAAGAGTTGCTCGTGTGCATATTGTTGATGGCTGTAATTGGCATAGTGAATTGACTGTTGTCGCTGCTGATCAAGCAGACTCTCCTGAAGGAGATGGGGTTGCAGATGGGGTTGGTGAAGTTGTTGATGTTGCTGGTGAAGTGGATGTTGCTGATGTGGGTGTAACTGTGGTTGTTGCTGTTGTTGTTCATGTTGATGTTGTTGCTGCTGCTGCTGCTGTAGTTGGAGTTGCTGATGTTGCTGCTGTGGATGCTGCTGCTGATGTTGCTGCTGTGGATGCTGCTGCTGATTGTGCTGCTGTTGTTGCTGCTGTTGCAACATATGTACATAGATATTGCTATGTTGCTGCTGCTGCTGCTGCTGTTGCATATCTGTTGGCTGTTCTTGACTAAAATTCGCCTGATGTTGCTGTTGTTGTTCCAATGGTAACAATTGCTCAAAATTAGTTGCTGTTGTAGCAGCCGAATTTTCCTTTGCAATGTGCAACAAGAGTTCATTAGGATGTGTTGCCTGCAAATGTTGCTGTTGTTGCGGCTGTTGGTGCGTGCTATATATATGCTGATTTGATTGCTTATCGTTCTCAATATCTGTTGCATTATCATCTTTATATTCGCCATGAGGTGCCCAAATTGCAGTTCGTCTCTCAGCAGCTGTTGTTGTTGTCAAAATATCACCCGTTGCTGTTGCTGTTGCAGATGTTGTTGCTGTTGCTGTCAATGTTAAATTAGTAGGAATTCTTACACTCAAATTGTTGATGTTGTTGTTGGAGCCGGAGTCTGTTTCACAACCATTGTTTTTAGCACTGGGAGAAGAATTAAATAAATATGTTGCTGACGGTGCTGCTGCAGCTGATGTTGCTGATGTTGCTGCTGCTGGTGCTGCTGTTGGCATCATGATGGCATCCATTGTTGGTGCTGGCACAACTAGTTCGACTCGCGTGACTAGCGCCTGTTCGGGTGCTATATATTTATTGGCCAATGGATCTGCTATATATTTATTGGGTATATAATCCTCTTCCTTAGCCCGATCTATTATATATTTATTGGCTGCATAACCGTCTGATTTCGAAGAATCTATTGTTGAGGCTATATATTTATTTGTGGCATATTGCGATTTCTCGGAATCTGCTTTAGTCATGTCTGTTGCTTTCAGCTCACAAAAGGAATTATTTTCGGCATCAGCCGATTTTTCTCTATCCTCCAATCTTCTAGGGGAATCTTCGGGCGCCTTCTCAACCTGCTCCTCACTCTCAATATCATCCTCTTCCACCCCAACATCCTCACTACTCCTCTCGAACTCCACCTTCTCCAACTTGCTGCGCTTGCATTCTACATTCGTTTTCTCAGCATCGCTTTCGTGTAACTTTTTATTATTAAATGGCTGTTGTGGTATCTGCTGATTATTGCTGTTACTTTTGTTATTATCACTTGACTCGTTGTCAACGCTCTCAATTTTTGACGCGGCTGTCGTTGAAGCCATCACAGTATTTATAGCTTTTAGTTTGATTGCTATTATTGTTATTATTAATATTATTATTATTATTATTATTGTGCCTAATGCCAATTGGTTTTTTTGGTATAGTTGTAGTCTTTGTTGACTCTCGTCAATTATTATTGCACAATATTGCTGGGGTGTTACTAATAATATTATTCTTAGTGTTATTGTATGTGTGAAGAAGGAACTAGTTTTGAGCGGGTTGTTTTCTTGCCACACACTTTCCAATTGCATCTCCCCATTCAATTAGGCCTGATTTAATCGCAAAATATTTCCTCGTTGTTTTTTGCTTGGTTTTCTTTACAATTTGAGTTCTTCACTTCTCCTGTTCGTCCTTCCTTCGTATTTACTTTCATTTGAGTATTACAATATGGCGCGCTTAGTCTGTAAATTAAGAAAATTAGCATTAATATAATATTAATAATTAAATTAAGAAATTAAACCATTTATTATAATTAACAAAATTCATTTGTATAAACCATTTATAAAAACGTGTTATTTATTTCTGTTGACAACATTTTAAACACCAATACAATATTTGCCCCATGTTAATAGCATAAGAATCGATATATTGCGGTCAATACCAAAACTATCGACGACGGCAGAGCGAAGTCCTGTTTGTATATCAAAAAAGTTATCGATCCCAAAGCAAAGCAAAGGCAAAGCTAAAATGCACACTGTTAACTAACTGTTCAGCTATGTGAATTTTGCGAACAGCTGGTCGACAATGTCAAAATAATTAATGGGATATACATTAGATTAGATTTATGCAATTTACTATTTGTATTATATACATATTTAAAATAAATAAAATAGTAAATACCAAAAATACACATTTCTAACAAGTAAGAATACTGTAGTCCAGTGAGCTCGACTACAATATACCCTGAACCCTGTTGTTACATATACTCTACTTTTATTGCCAAATTTCCCTTTGAAAAGTCTTGCACCCAAATGTGAGAAGGTCTTCAAGAGCATATTCTTACTCACAAGCTCGAACTGACCGGAACTGACTGGCTACAAACAGTTACGCATACATACTTACATACATACGCACATACATACATAAATATATATAAATATACGGGGCTATGCAGAATACACACAAAAACATATTGACGCTCGCGTCGATTATCATGCCATCTCTTTCTCACACATGCGCTCGCATATTTATGCGGCAGCTGATAAAATTGAGGTAAATATGGAATATATTTTCGAACATCACTTGGGTGTTACTTATCCGATCTTGATGAAATTTGGACAGTTGATCAATAATATGCATATGCATATTATGTATGAATTAGAAGTCTGTCTTTAAAATGGTAGCATTAATCGCTGTCGGAAATGGAAATGTATCGATATTCCTGAAACGGTGGCATTTATCGATCAAATAAAGCAAACTTGATCTGCGCCTGGTATTCGAGAACCTATATCCCTAGTTCTTATAGTCTCTGCGTGTTCATACAGACGGACGGACAGACGGACATATATATTCTTTATGGGGTGGGAGATGCTTCCTTCTGCCTGTTACATACATTTGCACTAAACCATTTACCCATTTTTTATTGGTTCAGGGTATAAAAAGAAGTCCAAACTCTCAAAAATTAATATAATTATTTTATATATTTCATTTATTTATCAATTTTATTAATTATTTATTGATTTATTTATACAGCATGGCCGTTAAGCAAGTTGCCAAAAATATTTAAAACGCTTTGTAATATTATTTTAACTTTAAATGAATGTAGAAACATGTTTTAAAATTTAACACTATTTATAAACAGTTAGTTTATAAATCAACAAAATCTGTTAACCAAAAACTTTTCATAGATTTTATAACATTTTGACAATTCTTTTTCATTTGCCTACATATACACACACATATGAATGAATATGTGTATGTTATATGTTAGTTTACATACATATGAACACACACACACATAAGTTTTTAATTTGCATACTTACCACACACACGCTCAAACATTTGTAGTTGCATCAGCAAGAGCGAATGAGCGTGGTGGGAGAAGGGGGTAAGAATGCCCCAACGAACATCAGCACAAATACAAATAGACAGGCAATTTTGCAGATTTCTCTGAACCCACATGGTACATTATGCACACATACACACACACACACACTGGCAAACAATGTATGCTCGTGTGTTGGTACATATGTACCTTAGCATGTGTGTCTGTACCTGAACGCAAATGCTCGTGAAGATAGAGGGAGTGGATGAGAGGTATCAGTTGTACAGGCGAGTGCATTAGTTTTTGTACATATGCCCACTGCGTTAGCTGACGCTGACGTTAGTTCTCTATGCTATTGCAGAATTTGCCTGCTGCCATTTTGAGCATAGTTATTTGAGTGTGTGTGTACAGTGCTTGTATTGTGTACTGTATTGGCAATTTATGGTTGTATTTGTGTATATTTAACACGAACTGAAAATGCGTATATGTTCAATATCTATGTGCATATATATATTATATATTATTATATACACATACATTTATTCATATACACAGTACTTATATACTTATACAATTTTTCTGACACTTCTTATCTATGCAAAACGTAGTCTCGCCATTTATTTTTTGTTTCTTTCTGCATTAGTTAAATTGAACTAGTCAGCTGAGTCCTGAAGTGAACCAAGTTCCTGTTTCAGTTCAGTTCGTACTCCTTCTATTCTTCGAACCGTTTCAGGCTCATTTTGAGTTCTTTGAGCCAGGGTCACTTTGATCGCTTGCTTAGCTTTGCTCGTTTTGCCCGTTTTTCAATTCTAATTCAAAGACGATGTCCACAAAAAACCGTAGACAGCATTTTATTTATTATTTTATTGTCGCTGAAGACAATGCAAAAAGGACCAATGCATTTATTGCAAGGCTCTAATAATTTATTTATTATTTATTTTATAACATCAAGGCATTATAATTTAGATTTAATATTTTGAATTTTTATGTTTTTATTTAATAATAATTCACGAATTTTAAAAAGCGTTTTAGTTTAGTAAATTTTGTTTCAATTTTATAAATGAAGCATTTTGACTTTGAAATGTGTTTTAAATCCAGGCCATATTTGACAAACACCAAGCAAAGCGAACTGTAAATCAACGTGCTATAGGATTGCTTAACGGGCACAACTGAACCACTTCCTTAAAAACTTTACTTTCAACAGAGCGAAGCTGATCATTTACATACAAATTAAACACATTTATTGAACATTATTAACATATGTATATATGCAAATAAATATGTATTTATTTATTTGTTTGTTTTTGTCGAAAATCCGATTTGAACAGGGTATCAGAAGCGAGTAACAAAAGAGACTGTTGACATTTAACCTTTTCAAAAAAAAAGCCTAGCCTTACAAGAAATACTTCTAGATGTATATATATGTTGTATGCGTATGTTATGTGTATTCATATGTAAACACTTGTAGTACATACAATTTCAATACACACACACACACACACACACACAACAACGTTTGCGTATGTATGTGGGCAGACATAAATATATGTTTGCAAGTATGTGTGCGTGTATTCGTTGTCACGAACGAAACACACAAAAAGCGATGAGCAAATTGAGTCAGACGACGACGACGAGAGCCAAAAGCACAGAGCCAGCAACACAACAACACCAGCCAGCAGAGGCAGAAACAGCGGCAGCGGCAGCAGCTGCAACAATGCTAAAAACACACACACCAAATCGAAGAAGGCAAATGAAAATAGTTGCATCGAATGTTAACGCTCACTGAGAGTCAGTGTCAAACGTGGTGTATTACAACACTACACAACATTCATACATGCATATGCGTACAGATGCATGTGTGTGTGTATATGCATATACGTAATCGTTATTACTTAACAAAAATAAGAAAAATAACAAAACGAAAAGTTAAAATCTAAAAAAAAAAATTTTATAACAAATTTAAGATAATATAAGAAACATAATAAAAAATATATATAGAATAAATTAAAATAATTAAAAATAATTTAATTATTTAAAAAGCATAAAATTTAAATATTTCTTTAATTATTTCGACAAATTAAATAAACCATAAATTATATATAAAAATACATAATTACAAAATGATTAGCTTTAAATTGCTAATTAAATAAAATTATAATTAATGTTGAATTAATTCCATTAGCGATATTCCAGTTATGTTGTTATGGAAGTGTTCGCACAAGTGAAAGAAAGGGAAGGCCCTCAATAATTGTTTTTGTTTTCCAACATGCATAAAATTAAACATTTTTTATTTCGATATCACAAACGCACCTAATTGACAAAGTATACATATCAAATATTTATATTGTTTTTAAGAAAAACATATTAAATATAATTTATTTATTAATTAGAAATAAACATAATTTAATAAACATAAATTTTAAGTATTACTTATTTATACAGATATCATAAATAAATATATTTACATTTGCAATTAAAAATACAACTTGGAACTTGCCGTGCTGTTGTTAAAATTTTGGCTATGCTAAAAACATTTCACATTGCAATGTTATTTTTGTTTATAGTGCATTAGAGGGCCAATGGATAACGGTGCTTTTACTCCTCTGCCACTAGCACGCTCTCTCACTCACCCTCACTGCCTCTGCGGTCTGTTTCTGCTTGGCGTGAGAGTAAAAAGTGCCTGTATATATATACATTCACATATGCATACACACAAAATACATATGTGTATACATATGTATGTATTCCTGTGTATGCAAACCGGACAAAATGTACAACAAAAGCAAGCAAACAGACACACATATATAACTAGATATGTCCGTATGTAGTTGAAATTTTTGCACTTAAAAATGTTTCTGCTGTGTGTGTGTGAGTGAGAGGGAGAGAGAAGTGCACAAAAGAAGATTCCCCAAAAATTCGTTGTTATTGCTATGTGACCAACAACAAGCCGCCTCTATGTATGTATTTATTTGTATATATACATACACTGGTAATCAAAAAGGAAGCTGCTAACATTTTGTGTCGTTGGCTTTAAAGTTTCAGATAGATTAATAAATCTTAATAAAATTAAATAAATAGTGTGAAACAATAATAAATAAATTATAAAAATGGCATTAACAATCTAAGCTATCCAAAAGATATATAGAAATAATAAATAAAAATATAAATAATTCATAAAAATCGTATTAATATCGGACAAGAAATAACCAATTTATATAACAATACGTATTCTCAAGCATTTTCTATACATAAATATAAATAATACAGGTGCAGTTCATAGGTAAGCATATAAGTAGTTATAGTTATAGTAAATGTAACTGATATTATTTTATTTATATTTGAATTATATTTATTTGCAGTTAATTTTGATTTTGCAGATTTATCGCTGTTTAACATGAACTCTTATGGTTTTGCTCGCTTATGTAAATAACAGCATTATGTAAATAACAGCATTATGTACACAAGCCTGATCAAGCATGTTAAAATTCGATAATGAATCGAACCCTTATTCGTTCAGCTGCGTAATGAACTAAGTTTGTTTCTCGATTTTCTGCGGCGCAAATGAGTGAGTAAATAAATAACTAATTACTAATATAAATATTTTAATTAGAAAACTAACATTTTTAATTGTATTTATCTATTAATAACGAATTAAATAAAAAGTAATAATGAAACATTTAAGCTGTATATTTACATAACAAATTGCGTGTTTAATTTGATCTAAACTCACGCCATTTCGCATTTTCGTTGCAGACCCCTAATAAAATATCGATATGTGCATTATCGATTATCGTACCAATTTAAGTTCAGCTAACAGCCAAGATGGCCGCGCCCAGAGGAGCTGAAATTTAATGTATATTTTTTATATCACAATTAATGCCAGTTACTTAATACTTTCATTAATTCAACTAACCCAATTTTTGTGTGTACAGGGTATAAAAAGCACATTCGCTCTACACATACACAAACACACACACACACATGTTCATATATATGTATATATATATGTAGCCCCAACCGGTTCATCTGCTAACAAATGTTCAAGGCACACACACATACAAAATTAAGTGAATGCCCTTATATACAAATCTGTATGTATATATATATATATAAATAATATTTGCAAATCACAGACCAATCAACAACTACAAATTCCAGAACAAGTAAATGCATGTATGCGTATATACACGTGCATAACAAACATGTATATACATATATATATCTCTATTCGATATATGAATGTGTGTTGGTAAATGCCTGTTTCTTATTTGTTGGCAAAACCACTTTCGAAGAGTTTCAAACCTGTTTAAGTTTATTGTTTTGTCGTCTGATATATGGAATACACTGCTTGCAAGCAGTGCTTGTACACTGCTTTCACACAGCGGGATGAGCTTACTCGATTTATGTTATGTAAAAATAAAATCGAAAAATTTGAATATATTTCGTTTGTGGCAACTAAGGTGGAAAAATGATCAGCTCAATTAATTAATTTATTTATGTCGCCGCCTCTACGCCCTTCAAATGTTTACTTTTTTCTTGAAGATCAAAATCACTTTTAGCTCACAATTTACTGTTATTTATTTAGTTTATGTAAATATACAGATTAATAATAATATCCATAGAAATTCCAAATAATTGCTCTCTCACAATTTACTATTTTCCTTAAATAAATAAATAATTATTTTGACAGGGTTGAACAGCTGTTCAAAAGTGCACACAGAGTAACAGTGTGAAATTCTGAACCAAAATATTGAAAAATTTTGTAATGTGTTTTACACAGTTTGTTATGTGGAGTTTTCCTGATCGGTTCCTTTTTCGATATGTAAACAGGGCTTTATCTTTATGAATGCACTTGGCTTGCATGTTTAAAGCTATACTCTCCACAAGTTGGGAATCGATGTACATTATCGGTAAATGTCGATGGTGCAACACTTTTACTTCTCTGCTGTGAAACATTTTCTACTAATCTGAAAATTCGTACAAAAACATTTTTATTCTCTGAAACAGAGAAGAACAGAGTATTGGGCATCCTGGCTTATGCTCGACGTTTTTTAAGATTGTGTTTACTTAGGAATTAAAATTCAACACGTTAATAATCATTGGATTTTCTGTCATTTTATTATTTGTCTATAAATTTGCAGTTTCAAAGATGTTTGCTGCCTCTTCTTGGAATCTTTTCTGTGTTGATAACAAATACGTAAACAAATAAATAAGAATACATACACAGAGAAAAATAAATAATTTTGTTAATTATTATTCTTGTTCTATGATTATATTTAAATTTCAATATTGAATTTCATTTAATTTATTTGCAACGTTTTTTATTTGTTTTGCGTCGACCGACATTTTGCGGAATTAAATTAATACAACACAGTCAATAAATAAATATTGTTAAATATTAGTTGAATTCAACTTTGGCAAATTTGTCTGGCATCTAGCAAGCAGGTAAAGATAAGCACACACACAGAAACCAACAGAACCAAAAAAAAACAAGTCGACCGACAAATTTGAGTGCACTTCAATGCACACACACAGCCGCATCCACATGCAAAGCACTCGGACTCAAAGAGTTGAATTTAATAATAATGTGTTTTCGTAACAAAATTCGGCGCCCAACAAATACACATAATATATGTGTGTGTGTGGCTGTGCACTTACGCATACATATATAAATGTATATTTACATATATATGTACGTAGGCATGCCACACACACACACACAAGCGTGTAACTAAATATATGTATGTATACACCAAATTCATTTGAGTGTGTGTGTGCATGTGCGAACAATGGTTTTATGTATGAGCACCGAAGAGCGCAGAAGGAATACGAAAATAAAATTCTATTGGCACACACACATGCACACATACACATTCGCATATATATATTTTATAATTTGTGTTTTGTGGTTTTTAGCTCTGCTGCTGCTCCTTATCCACAGCGTTTTAGCAACACCGATACAAATACAAAACATTTGCAATGCATACACACGAAAAATGTGTTCGTTTGTGGAAGCATTATCCATGCAGTGCATATGAGTGTGTGTGTTTGTATCACAAATCTAGCATAGACATATTATATACAATCCACACATATATGTAAATAACATACATACACATATATATGCAAGTGAATGCGTATAGTTATTAGTAGGGCACTCACACCTTGGGCGGCAAATTCAAAATTTTTTGTTTTCGCTTTACATTAAATGTATTTTTTTTTTCATACGATATGCATATATATATATATTTATATATATATATATGTTTCTATTTTTTATTTGCGATATTTATTACACAACAGAATTTACTTTTTTGAGCAACACTCACACCCATGAAAATTCAAATTTACTTTTCTTCATTTGTAATAAATACATTTTTATGTTTTATTTTACCAAAAGTTGGCGTGTTTTTCTTATTATGTGCAACGAACGCGAACCGAACGACGACCGCAAAAATATAAATACATTCTACACATCCACTACATAAATACATATACATATCTATGTATCAACATATACATATACACATATAGGTATATACATGTATACATATATATATATGTATATATATATGTATATGGGGATATATGTATATAAAGAGAGAGGCGTCCGCGGCACACGACCGTACGGTTGGACTGTGGATTCTCTTTTACATTCCCAATCTGAACAATGTGAACAGAGCTTTGAAACAAATTGATGCATTTAGCAGTTATGTCAAAAGCGAAAAGAAAATACAATAAAAATACTAAAAGCGAATAAGACAATGAATTATTTAAAAATAAACAGCAGAAGGAAATGTATACGTACTGCATTATTAATAATATTATTTTTCCTAAAATATAATATATAATTATTTTGGTATTTTATTATAACGGAGAACACATAATTTGCCCATTTTACATTTGCACTATGCTGGGCACACTGTTCGAGGCAATTTATATTTGATATCGATACATTTTTTCTGCGACTTGGACGCAAACTGGTGTTGAAGTTGAACTGAATTTATCGCCGGTAATTTAAGGGCTGGTTAATTATAATTAGCAGAATTGCTGTTGCTAAAACAGCTGCTTAAATTTATTCGCTGTTAAAATTGTTGTGTAGTTAACATTTTTTGCATTGTTTCCATTCAATTACCAACTTTTTCAATTATATGTATTATTTTTTTACATCATTTATAATTGTCAGCTATTCACAGCCATTTAAACCTGTTCAAAGAATCCTTTCGGGCTAACAATGAGTTAACAGCGTGGATTTTATTTTGATCGTTTGCTTGAAAAATTTCGCTGAAAGTTGCTCATGAATGATATAAATTCTGATTAATAATTATTTATTTGAATTGTGGCTTCGATATATATTTTATTTATATTTATATACATGTATTTATTTATATGCCGCATATCAGCGTTTCACATCATTGAAAAAATCCCATTCGTTCCACTTGATAAGTATTGCTTCATGGCTGGAACGATAAATCAATAAATTAATTATTAGTGCAAAAGAGCGTATTGAATTAATTATATATTAATAATAGGAGCAGTAAATATCAAAATAGCCTCAAAAATATTGTAATTCCTGCACAACAGCTGATTTGCTTTCGATTAATTTTTCCCTGATATAATTATATTTCATTAAAACCGAATGTATTTTGCAAATAATTTAATTTTTTAACGACAACAATTATATGTAAGTATCAAATAAAAAAAAAGTATTATAAATATAATTTTCACGTTACGTTTCTTCACAACTCACACAAAATCACCATTTGGCGATGAGTACCTTTATATATCGATATCTATATCGTAGTAGTGAGTAGTGCGCAAAAAGTGCCATTTCGAACGGAGCGTCGTCGTCACACTGTGTATGCGTATAGGTGTGTGCGTGTGTGTAACTCTTTTTATTTGCAAATTTTAGCATAATTTATTATTCAAATAAATTCACTTGTATTCCGCAAACCCTAAATCCAAAGTGCAAAAACTATGGGCAAACTGATTAACTAAAAATCTAAAAAAAAAGAAATCAACGACCATTTTATGTTGTTCTGCTCTATGAGTGTGTGTGTGTGCTGAAATATATTTATATCAATATAAGCCAATAAATTTATTAAAATCAGCAGCAGCGCTGTTAAATTAACATTTCAGTTGAGTTAGCAGTGTGAATAAAATTACATAAACCAAACATCATATGTGCTCTAGCAATGTGTGTGTGTGTGTGTGTGTGTGTGTATTTACATACATATGATAGATATATATATGTGTGTGTACAGCGTTCAAGGTTTTTTGAAAAGAGTAGTTCAGTGAAAAAAGTTCTCATGTACTTATTTATGCTTTTATGTGTGTATACGCTTACACACATATATACACACAAATGTATCTAAAACCCTAACTGTTTTTCGTTTCCTTCTTTTTATTTACAATAACATTTTCAGCTGGCAGAGGAACAAGAGTGCAGAGCTGTGATCCGGCCGAAACGTTGGGTTTACACTGTTGTCAGTCGCGGTGCAGGCAAGAGCAGCTGAAGAAGAAGCAGCTAAAGAGCAGAATTAAAACAGACAAGAAAGATATCGTAAGCAAAGAAAAACAGAATAAAACGGTACTTCGCGTTAGCATATCGACATGTCTGATCTTGGCAGCGGGGACGACGGTATCTCAGGATCAAGTAAGTGCTTATAATAAGCAAAATAATTTGCATGTGGTTGCAAAGACCCATTAATATCATGCCGCATAAATGGGTCTAACATTTTATACGCACTTTATTCGTGTAAATGGATCTTATATTAAATGAATATTCAAATACTTCGAGGCACATTTACACCGCAAATTTGTTATGCATTCTATAGTGGTGTCAATGTGTCTTATTCTTATAAAGAGCATATAGGTCGCAAGTAAGTCGTAAGTATTGTTAGATAATATTCAAAATACTTTTTATGTGATTAAATGTGGTATAAATCATAAGAAAGATATTTGCATGAGATGCAAGACCTATTTACACTCTCAAATTATCTTAAATTACGATTATATTATTACATGATCAACAAATACTTAACTTGATATTATTCAATTTTGTTTAATGAATATTTTCCAGAGTACAATGCAAGTAATATGGAAGGTTCTTCAAGCAGAAACGAGTTCGAATCATCTGGCAAAGGTATGACCATGAAATGATAGTTGTTTAAATTCATTATACCCCGCAGCCGTATAGTTTGTAGTAGGCACAATCATTTTGTTGCCCAGTATTGTTTTTATATTTTTCGTTTCATTTATTACTAAGTATGCATTATTATTTGTATTTTTATTCGCAGCTGGAAACGTCAATGAGCAGGAGCTGGCTACAAAAATGCTCCAAATACAATCAAAACGTTTTTACTTGGACGTAAAGCAAAATCGCCGTGGACGATTTATTAAAGTGGCTGAGGTAAATATAAATAAATATGCTTTCAGCTTTCGATATACGTTTTAAAATCCCGCTCTAAATTATCGATCTCAAAAATCGATAACAAAAATGGCAGCTGAACAGCAGTAATACTAATAAAATACTTCATGGGGGCTCTCACACGAGCTCTCATAGCAAGTTGCATGATGAATTTAAGTAGGAATTTTATATATGATTAAAGTTATATATTTGTATTTTCCATATTTCTAATGTTAATTCATTAAATAAAATATATTTAATATTTTTCAGATCGGAGCTGATGGGCGACGAAGTCAAATATATTTAGCACTGTCGACAGCGGCCGAGTTTCGCGACCATCTATCATCATTCAGTGACTATTATTCTTCTCTAGGTACGCATTTGAGGAATAGTGAAATATATTTTGATATTTTAATTATTATTTGTCAATAAAAAAAAACACACCAGGTCCACCAAATACTGACAATTTACCAGAAGATGGTAAATTAAAATCAGAGATGATGATGAAGGACAATCGAAGATATTATTTGGACTTGAAAGAAAATACGCGCGGCCGATTCCTTCGGGTAAGTAAATAATATTACAGTTACAAAATGTTAATGTAAACGAAAAAAGAAAGTTATTGTGCAATTTGTTCAAATGTGGATTTTAGTATCTTATTGTCTTGTATCCTATATATATCGTTATGCTATTATTCCTTCGAATCTTTTCCGTATCTATTATATTATTATTAATGAGTTTCTTGTCAGGTTTCGCAAACAATAACAAGAGGCGGGCCCAGATCTCAGATTGCATTGCCTGCACAAGGCATGATTGAGTTTCGGGATGCGTTGACTGATCTGTTGGAGGAATTTGGCGCTAATGATGGCGGGTAAAGTATTCAAAAAAACTATGAACAATAAATTAAAATTAAATTATATACACAATAAAAAAGTAAAGTATAAAATTAAAATGATGTAAACAAAGTAAATTATGTAATGTATGAACTAAAAATAATTTGTTAAGATAAAAGCCTGATTTGTAGAAGGGTATATATCTAGTCATAATAATTTACCCAATTCATCTTTTTCCCAAAATAATATTTCAGATTTAAGGGTGATTTACCGGAAGAACGTCACATGAAAGTGGATAATAAAAACTTTTACTTTGACATCGGGCAAAACCATCGCGGCGTCTATATGCGCATCAGTGAGGTATGAAACTCAAGCATTTGTGTACAGTTGCGAACAAAATAATAGCAGCACAAGAAACGTTTGCACATAAATAAACTATTTTTATTATATATATATGTGATAATTGCAAAACATAATGTTTTCTGCTACTATTTGTTCTCAACTGAACGTACACCATGCACTGTTTGAGTGGTTGGTTAAATGTTTTTTCTTGTTTTGCACAGGTGAAGAACAATTTTCGCACTTCGATAACTATACCTGAGAAATGCTGGCTACGATTTCGAGATATTTTCAACGATTATTGCGACAAAATGAAGAAGTCGTCCGATTCAATCACTGCCGATAATAATCTTCAGACCACAACAAACAGTCTCAAATAATTGGCAACAGAGGAAAGCCAAAAATAAAAACAAAACAAAAAAAATGTTAGAGTTCTCATAAAAAAGCAAACAACAAAAACAAATTCAAAGCTTTTTCTGCGGTTACAAACTTTTGCATCGATCGAACAAACAACAACACTGAGAAAAATGTTTATTGTTGACGATATTATTCTGTAAATATTATTATGCCAACTGCTGCTAAAAAATAACCCATGTGATTGTTTAAACAAAAAACATTTGGTTAACTCGATAATAGTTTGTTGAAACGCGTTCAGCGAAATGCTTTTCATTTAACTTGTATTTATATTGATGAAAACTCTAGAAATTAGCATTTAGCGCAGATCTATTCATGTATATATATATATATAGATACACATATATATATATATATATTAGATCACACTTCTGTTTAATCTGTTCACCAATCTTGAATTGAAATACTTAAAGATGGATATGAGTATTAAGACATTTTTCATTAAAAACATTTGTTTTTATTTGTCCATAACATGTTTAGCTATTCAAAAATGTTAGATTAAACAACGCAATGTACTGTTATTATTATTATTATTATTGATGATAATATTTGCAGCGAAGTACACAGAAATACGCAATTGTGGATACAAATTCGAATAAGAAGGAATTGTTTGTTATTACATTACTCCGTACCTTTGCAGTATATGTGTATATATATATATATATGTATATACTATATTAAAGTTGAGATCAGCTATATATATATATGTGTATATGTATGTGTATATTCAGTTCGTACTCTGTGAATATTGTGACCAATTTTGTGCAATACTACTCAGTTGTTATTGTCAGCTTTATATTTTAAAATATATATTCGACATATATATATATATACTTTTTTCCTCCGCGGTTATCATAAATTGCTCGTGCAAGTCATACTATGATAATCTGGGATCGGATAGGCTCAGATCACCTGGCCACATCAATTAGTTATTCGTTAAATCGATTGTAGATCTTGGTAGATTTAAAAGTAGTTAAATTAAGTGTATAAATTTCGTCATAGTATATATATATATATACATATATATCCGGTTGATGTAACTTAAACAAATTTCGTCGTAAATATGAATGTTACAAAAATTGTTAAAGCTTTTAGAAATATGTTACAAATTACAAAAATGTCTTACAAATAATTACTAAAACAGAAAAAGTACGTTTATAAAACAAAAGTTTCAATGTGATCACGTAGAATAAATAAACAAATATTAGGAACTAAAACAAATGCATAGCAAAAGAATACTAAGTATGTGTGTGTGTAAATCATGCAATATATATACATATATACATATGTGTACAAATATGCAAACTTAAGTGTTAAATTAAAATCAAATTTCAGCCTATTTAAATGGATAAACTTAATATTTATTACTGATAAATGATAAACTACAATATACACCAATACATAGAAATACTAAAGAGTGCGCTACACTGAAATTCACTAATTAATATACTTGCTAGTATATGTATTAGAGATAAGTCTGTACATTGTATGGAGACCCCTCCCCTTGCCGCAGGTAGGTATGACAAGCAATGAACAAAGTTGATCAAGAATTAATTACAGTTTTCGATGGATGTTAACTTAAAATGTTGAGAGCATCTCCCCGGAGAGAGGTTAACTAACTAAACTAAACCAACACACACTCATCTGCTAAGCTAATGAATTCTATATATAAACAAATTAGCGGAAAACAACAACAGCAAACAACAAAAAGAACAATAACAATTGATGAGCAGATATCACACAGTTATTTCGAATACAGTGAATTTATCCATTATGTTCTTTATGCAAAAACAATATTTTAAGAAATTTGTGAATATGAAGTATGAAAATAAAGTTAAATCAAATTAACCCTAAATCGCATACTTACCTTACACATTATTTGAATCGCCAGGAAGAAGTGTACTTATGAAGACAGTAGAGGCCTCACAGACCTTCTTCCCTCTTGGGTTCCACAAATAAAATGAATTGCAATTGCTCTCGATCTAATGGCTCGACAGTTAATCCTGAGGATTCATTGGGTTTGTTTATGTGGGATATGTTAAGCCAGGCTTTATCAGCTGGCTTAACATAACCTACGATCCACATCCTCTCTCTTTGCAATGCAACCTGCTCTCAGCGCTGTTAGCAGCCTCCACACAGCGCTCTCAGCGCTGTTATCTCTAACATAAATGCTAATATATTAGCACTAGTCATCAAGAAGTTGAGCAAATATTTTCGAAGTGAAATAAACATATATAGTGATAAAAACACCCCGCTGCCTTTTATTGAAGGAAGACAGAAGACTAGGAAAAAGACGCCCCCCCACATTTTCAGGGTTCATTCATATTTTTCGCGATTTTCATTATAAACTTGAGAAACTGCGCGACTTCGGTTACATTTGCATGAGTTATATCAATAATTATTAAGCAAAGGGTAAAAGTAGGGTTGTTTTTGGTGTTATTTCAATAATTTCAATAATAATAATAATAAAGAGAGATGGGATATTCAATTTACAAATATTCAAAATTGCTACCAATAATTATGAGGATGGGCACTTTAAGCTGTTTTTGATGTTGGGTGCTGTACCCACATTATTATTTATTCATCGCAATGTTCACAAATTTAGTAACAGACTCAAGTATCGTTTAAAGTATGATAGATAAATATACATATATATATATATGTCCTATCGATCGATTTCGCCAAAGACGACATCGAGGGTGCCAATGATGGCGACCACATCGGCCAACATGTGCTGCTTGCCAATCTTCTCCAGGGCGGCAAGATGAGCAAAACCCGGTGCCTTAATCTTGCAGCGATAAGGACGACTTGAACCATCCGAGACAAGGTAGACGCCAAATTCGCCTTTAGGTGCCTCAATGGCCGTGTAGGTTGCACCTGGTGGCACCTGATAGCCTTGCGTGAACAGCTTAAAATGATGTATGAGCGCCTCCATCGATGTCTTCATTTCGGATCGAGTGGGAGGCGTAACTTTGGAATCGTCTGTTTTAATTTCGCCAGCGGGCATTTGATTCAAGCATTGATCAATAATCCTCAGGGATTGACGCATCTCCTCGATGCGACACAAATAGCGATCGTAGCAATCGCCTTTGGTGCCAATTGGGACATCGAAATCAACCAAATCATAGGCATCATATGGCTGCTGTTTCCTCAGATCCCATTTGATGCCCGATCCACGAAGCATCACTCCACTAAAGCCATAATTTAGCGCATCCTCGGCGGAAACAATTCCAATATCTTCGGTGCGCTGAACCCAAATACGGTTTGTGGTTAAAACATCCTCAACTTCATCGAGACGTTCCGCAAACTTGGAGGCAAACTCGTAGATGTCGTCCATTAAGCCCAGTGGCATATCCTGCAGGGCATAAAATATGTTAATATTAATTGTATTCAAATTAATATTATTTCTAATTTACCAGAGAAACTCCTCCTGGTCTTATGTAGGCCGCATGCATTCTCGCGCCAGAAACTCTCTCATAAAATTCCATCATCTTTTCGCGTTCCTCGAACAGCCAGAAGAATGGAGTCAATGCACCCACATCCAGCGCATGTGTGCCAATAGCCATTATGTGATTGAGAATCCGAGTGATTTCGCCAAACAATGCTGCAAAAGAAACATAGATTAAAAATCGGAAAAGATTACAATAAATTTAATTTGTAGGAGAAAAAAGATCAGCTGAGTGCCGAAAAAGTGCAACAAAAAAAATTAATCAGCTAGTATATATATAAGAATATATATATATATAATAGTGCATTAAAAGCGAGTTTACAATGCGGATTTCACTTTTGTCGTTTCAAAACCAGAAAAAAAGAAATAAGAAAAATTTCAAGACACATCGAAAAAATCGAGAGTTAAAGGAGACGGTTAGCTCATTGAGGGTTAAGACTGACTCTGGCAAAAAGGCGACTAAGTGTTAAGACAGTTACTGGTTCATTGAATTCAGTTACAGCTTTTTACAGATAGAATTTGGTCTTGAGGGTTAACGGTTTCAAAAAGGTGTTAAGGCTGCTCCTGATTCATTGAATCCAGTTCGTAGAGCAAACTATTTCGGGTTTTCCCCCTGGTTTTGTGCACCTACTTCTAATGTATTTGGCGCGCAGCGGCACCTCAATATTGAGCAGCTTCTCCACGGCGAGTGAATAGCACTGCTCATTGCACATCATCGACACATAATCCAAGCGATCAAAATATGGCAACGCTTGAGTATAAGTCTTATACTCAATCAGTTTCTCTGTGCCGCGATGCAGAAGGCCAATATGGGGATCTGCACGCATGACCGTCTGCAACAAGAAATTGTGTGTTGTTAGTTGTTGTTGTCTATAGATCACTGCACTCACCTCGCCATCCAACTCAAGCACGAGTCGCAGAACGCCGTGAGCAGCTGGATGCTGCGGCCCAAAATTCAGTGTTAGATTGCGCACCGATTTCTCAACGGGCACCACTTTGCCTAATGTTGTTAAGCATCACATAAATTCATATGTACTAACATAAAATATTTATATATATACGTTAAGAAACATACTATTCCATGGCGGCACCTTCCACAAGGAGGTGACTTCATCGGGATACATAACGGGACCGCTGAATTGCTTAATAAATTCCGGATCGGGATACCATTTTGCAGCATTTCGTTGTTGATTTGAACTGACAGATAATAAAATGATTTTAATTATTATCTTCGCGTTGTACCCACATTGATTATATAAGTCTCGGCTAGGTCTTTTTTGTTTACCTAAGAATGCTGCTACCGGTTGTTGCTGCTGCTGCAATCGATGTTGGCGTTTTGAAAATTTGGGCGCCTGCCCCAGCCACCGAACGCTTAAGTATATTAAACATTATTGTTTTCTTAAGAAATTTTGCGACTTTTAACCCAAAACAGAGCTGGCAAACGTCAAAGTCGATCAACCCGTCAGCTGTTCGCCAGTGTGTGCAGACGTGCAATAGCTGGGCTCAACTCGTGCAGGCAGTTATCGATGGGCAGGTAATCGACAGCACCCAATTGAAATTTGCATATGCTATTTTTTAGTTGGTTGCATGTAGATATAAATTATTAAATATAATATATATTATAATTTATAGCTAAATATATATAATAATAAGCCATTAGGTCGAAGATATTTTCAATCGCCTTAAGACACAATGAAAGGATGTCCTCATGCAGTGCTATAAAATACTGACAAGTAAATAAACAATAATGAGGCCGTATTGCCATATATTATTAATGAAGGCAGTATCTAAATAATTTTAAATAATTAATGTTATCTAAATGAATATGTGCGAATATTAGTGTGCTAAGAAATACTTATAATCAAATATATATTCTAACAAATATATAACTAAATATTTAAATCATTTTATATATTACAATTAATGCAAATATTTTATAAATTCCAATTTGTAGTATTTTTCTAGTGATAACAGTAGCTGGAAAATCAAATCTCTTTTAGAATGAACTAAGCAAATATAAATAATTAAATAAAAAAATCCTTATAAAATTGGAAATATTTTATAAATCGCACTTTGGAATATTTTTATAGTATTTATGCTAAAAAGTATGTATGCTGAGAAGCGAATCTAATAAAATTTAAATCAAATTAATTGTCACAAATAAATACACAAATATTCATGATAAAAATTTTTAAAATTCCCAATTTGTTGTATTTTTATAGTATTAAAGTAGCATTTATACACACAACTGTAACAGCTGTGACTGGTAACTGAAAAATACTTGTGGAAAAATATTTGAGATACATATAGATTGCTGAGATGCAGCCACACTGTCAGTTTCGTATTATTTTTTTACACCTTAAAACATAGCTCTTTTTAAATACTACTTTTTAATATATACGTAATTCAATAAATTATTACGAAAACATGCTGTGGAAACGGAGGCGGCTCATGCTAAACAAAAATAAAACAAAAATGTGATTCGCTGAAAAAATGTAAAGCCAAGAAAAATTACCCAATAAAATGTATACATAAAAAGTGGCCTCTGTGTGTGTGTGTAAATTGCGTTTAAGACGAAAAGAAAAAAGTTCAAAAAAATAAAGCAAAGCCATTTGTTTTTTACTTAAATCAATATTATTTGTTTATTTATTCCAATTCGTTGTTTATTCATCAACATTTTCGTTAATTGTATTGGGTTTTTTGTGTATGTATACAGAAAATTTGTCGGGCTCAATGTTTATGTATTTGTGTCTGCTTCTAGCAAGACGACAGTGCAAAAGAGAGAAGAAGAACGTACTCTCTTTCCTCTCTTGCATTCGCTCCCGCTCGCTCTCTGTGTGAATTTCTGTGCAAAGCAACAACAACAATATTATTTGCCTTGCCAAAACAAGCCATAAAAGTCCTGACGAATATTGAACAAGGCATTTTTTTGCCAACGATTTGGCTTTTGTCTATTGCAAGCAAATGGTTATTTCTAAATATATATATTTTAAAAATAGTGAATTGTGTTTTAAAAGTGGTTTACTTGTTTCTTCACATTTAAATTTACAAATGTCTCGTTTGAATTTAAGTGAAAAAAAGAAAAAATTTCATTTGCACAGGCAGCCTGTATACAAGATCACAATCGCCGGCATTCACAATAGTTCGAAGTGCCTAGCGAAAACAATTATATGTGTATATATATATATAACTCTGTCCATTCAGCTGAGCTAAAGCGTATATATGTACATGTGTGTGTGTGTGTATTTCTATACAGCTGAGCTGAAATAACGTTTATATGTATATATATGCATTTGTATGTATGCATGTGTGTACAGCTGAGCTTAAACAACGTATGCGTATGTGTATGTGGATGTATTTTTAAAACTTAATATGAATGTATGTATTTACATGTACATCTACTTCTACAACTGAGCTTCAAAATAGTGAAAATGTTCCTTTTAAATAAAATGCGTGCAATCCATTTCTATGTTAGGAATAACTCGAAAAGAAATGTAAATATTATTATTATTTATTATTAATTATCATTAATATAATAATAATTAAAGAGGATACGTTTCATTGAAGCTAATGATTAGATCGCTACATACATATATTCGTATACATTCTTACATTCTGTGTTTTGATATGTGCACACTTACACACACACATACAGAGATCAGTGTTGCAATATTGATCCAGCTAATATGTCCTCAGTGAAAATAACTGTAAAACAGCTGCTTGTGCTTTGTTTTGTATATTTTTTCTACTCCGAAAGTGTTTTGATAAAGTATAAAATTCTTTTTTCACCATTCCAGCAAAAATTGTTCTTATATGTAATAAATAAATAATAATAATAAATAGTAATTAGTAAATAAAACATCAATAATAAATATTAACCAATAAATAATAAATTATAAATACATATACAATTAAATGATAGCTAATAAATTAAATTAACTAATAAATATTAATAGTAAATAATAATAAATAAATAGTACAAAATGAATAATAATAAATTATAAATGAGAAATATTTGTTATTTAACAAATAATTAATAAATAGTATTTATTCATTAATAAATGAATTTAAATTGCATTGCAGAGACTTGAAGAGAGATCGGCATATTGATGGCAGACGCACCTCTATTTTGGTTACGAGCAAGCAACAACATCAACAGCAATAGCAATAACGACAGGCGACAGGAGGAAGGACAGACGATAACACCAACGAGTCACAGACACAGCGATCAGCATTAGTCGATAAATCGATAACTGGAGAAAAGATAAAGAAAATAAAAAATGACATTCGATCGAAAATTGGGCCTGAAAACTGTTGTCTGGAGAACGGTTCCTGATCAGAAGAATGCCGAATGCGAAGAGTTGGCTAAAAGCTGTTGCTTGGAAACGGAGCCGGAAATTTGGAGCAGCAAAACCGTAATACTCCGGCAACAATGTTTGCACGAGCCTCGAAATACCAATATGAATATCAATGCAACAACAACAACTCCACCGACGATCACCGATAAATTTATGCCAAAACAACAACATCAGCAACTAAAACATCAGCAACAACAAAATCATCGAAATCGAAAGCAAACGAAATCGGAGGCGCCTCAAATGCCAGCAACCATGCATCGAAAGTCTAAAAGTAAAAGTAAGACCAAGTTAAATGAAAGAGGAACAACTGATTCTGGTTATTTTTCGGGGAACAATAATAATTTCACACACAACAATTCCCTTACAATTTGTGCCGGCTCACAACGCATCGGGATGCATCGGGATGCATTCCACTTGATAAAGACGATCCAATCACATAGACCAGGCATCAATCGAAGCAATAAAATTAATAATCATATTAACAATCAGAGCAAGAGTAATAAATTGAAGAAGAAGGGGAGCAAATTGGCGTTGATACCGTTACCCACGTTGGGCGCCACATCCTTTGTCACTCTGCTAACAATTATCTGCATTGAGACCGTGCTGCTGTCCACCATGTCTAGCTGTGCTAAGACCTTCTACATGCATTGGAATACATCGAACAGCATGTGAGTAGCGACCATACATATCTCTTTCACAAACTTACCCAGCTAACAAAAAACCATATTAAGACTATTGTTTAAATTAAACTACAAATAATTTTGTATATTTACAATTTAAAAAACAAAATGTACAAGATATATACGAGGCGAGACTTAGAAATGATCAGATGCTGAAGTCTATTGTAATCTTTACAAAGTACACGAAGGAAGGTAAAGGCAAGAAAAATTAACAGAAAGCGGACAGTAATGGGTAGGTGTAAAGGGGAAAAAAACTAATACGTATGAGTGCAATAGGATACACATTTTTGAATGTATATATATATATTGATATACAGTTGCGGAAAAAATAATAGCACCACTCGCACAAGAAACGTTTTAAATGAATAAGTCAAAGGAGTTTATGAATATATTTTCGAAGCATTTCAACGATCTCGCTTTAATAATAGTTTGCTACAAGTCAACAAGGTTTCCTTTGAGTCTCCTGCGAGTATAGCAAGTATTTTAAAGTATTTTAACATACAATACACACATACACATACATGGATTTTGTACCCCAAAGCGGCGGCGGCGACTTAATGCAATGGTATATGCTGATATGGATGTGGATGTGGATGGAATACGCAACGCATAACAACGCACTTCACTTGGGGTCCAGGGTTCAGGAAAGAAACGCGCACGCACATGTCCATGTGTGTGTGTGTATGTGTGTATATGTATTATGTCAACCCTCAAAGCAGTCACAGTCGCATCGCGACCTACAACGCTTTTACTGCGAGGACAACGTTAATGTGAAGGGGGTTGGGCAGAGGAAGAGCAAGGAGAGAGACGAAGACGAAGAATGAGGATAAGAAAGAGAGAGTGAGAAGTGCATAGAAGAATTGCTCAGCGTCTTTGTACATAAGCTTCCTGCTATGCGTGGTGAGGTGAGTGCATGCGAATTGCTTGTTCTTCTTCTTACTATTTGTTGTGAAGTGGTTGGCTATAATTGAAACAAACAAACATATTAACTAGAGGCACAGGTGAACCAAATCAAGCCCAAGACTCCTTATACATTTAAACAACGTATGAAAAAATCATATAAAGGAGAAAACAAAACGAAAACCAATTTAAACTACTTGTAAAGGTCGACGTAAAAATGGAATCGAGATGAAAACCAAGGATTTTTGAATAATTTAAGCAAGCAACAAGCTAGAACTAGAAATATTTTGTAGACAAAACTCTTTTATTATGCAAACCAACCGATTTATTTTGTATTTTATTATTATTAATAGCCATGCCTTAAATGCAGTCAAATTCAGACAGACCTGGAAAATGACACAAAACAACTCATAAATTTGATGAACGTTGTTCAGCTATTAATGTTGGGCGACTTTATGCACAGTGTCCAGTTATGGGTTAAAGAATTGAATGCTTTCAGTTCGAAATTAAAATAAATCTTGTAGTTCCAATTATGCAATCCACATAGCTTATGGCATAATCAATTTAACGATATTTTTTAAAGATGCAATTAAATTAAATTATTAAATTTTATTTTTAATTTAATATACTTTTTACTTTTGTTGTTATATAAATTATAAATATGTGCGTAACAGGAAAAAAACAAGTCAAGCAACTATTTAAGCAGCTCTCTCCCTGAATATGTATATATATCACTGTATACGTTTACCTGTAACCCTAGTCGTTTTTTTATAAGATGTGGAGAGGCGTGCGTTTTGTGTGTGTTTGTGTGTTTGTGTGTGTGTCGCCAAAGTACTACGTACATGTAAAATATGCGTACTTCATCATTAGGGGGTGATTTTTGATTTACAAAAGCTCCCAACAATAAAATGGGAGGAAAAAACAAAGAACAACTTGAAAAGGCACAAGGAAAACTGAGGAAACACAGAAGAGAAGCGAAGAGGAGAGGAGAGGAGAAGGCAACAGCAGACACACATAAGTGCGTGCGTCGTGTTAACCACTACATGGTTTCCTCAGGGGGAGTTGGACGGAGAGTGGAGAGGGGGAGGCGGTGGGGAGAAGAGGGGAATCCTTGTTGGTCGAGTTGTTGCTGAGCTTCTGTTTTATATATAAAGTGATTAAGAAGAGTATTCCGAATTTCTGGAAATGTGTGTAACAGGCCGAATGAAATAACTCCGACAACATATATATAAATTGGGTGGATTTGGTGAACAGCTATTCGAAGGTGTGAAAGGAATGCATTATATATAAATATATATATAAATAAAATATAATAATAAAACATTTATATTTAAATTTCATTCAAAGTAAATAAATGAAAACTAAATAAATATTTAAATATTTGGTATAATCCACATGCTGTAGGTCAGTCTGGAAGTAGTCGATTAATCGATTTGATATATTTAACATGGTATCTGCTAGTATAGCTGTCGCGAACTGTAGCGCTTTCACAGAGTCAACATTATGCAAACGCAACTTCAGCTTCAGTTCAGCTTCACTTCTCTTAAAGTCGAACATTTGTAAAAATAAATAAACAACGTTTTTTTGCTATACCTTCTCCCATGTACCAAGTCCAAGAGGGGAGGTTTGGGCTGGGCATGGATTATAACTTGTTGAAATGCGTAGCGCTCCTCTTTGTTCAGCTCAGAGATGTTTCCACTGAAATGACTCCGCTCTCTTCTCTCCGCTCCTCTCTCTTCTCTCCGCTCCTGTAAAAGTTAGCAGTGTTCTCAGCTCAGAAAGTTCTCAACTGGTAGATACCCTGTAACCTGGATATCTGCTCTATTAACAATGTGTATACGATTTGGTGAACAAATTCTGAGCCGATAAGCAAATAAATAAAGTAGTAGAAATAAATAAATAATTTATAAATTTGTGGCACAGAAGTCTCAGATTACATTGCTAGGAGTTATATATTATATATATCGATGTTTATCAATAATGATTATGGATGATAGTTCGATAGTCGATATCGTGAAAATATATTAGACAATTCGAAAATTTATTTTCACATGAAAGGAAAACGTACTAAAATTACCAAGAAAAAATGTTATTTTTATTTGTATGTATTTATTATGTACAGTGGCTCGAAGCTTATTCTGATCAGTGTCAAAGAAAAAAAGGAATTGCCTGCCATAAACTAACCATTCATTATTTTTCAAAAATTCCAAAGACCGATGGTAGGTATATATATTAACCACCAAAATGAATATATGACCCCAATACACTGGGGTTTGCCCACCCGCTAGGTAGGATTATAAAAATGTAGCATACTTTTAGGCCGAGTTTTCATTTGGAGCAGGTCCATTGTGGACACCTGGGTGCCATAAAACCCGGATTTTTTACCTAAAGTTGAGTATTTTCGGTATAAGTAGACCAATCCTTCGTAGTCAGTATAGTTTTATCCTGCATCTCGGGTGCAATAAGCCAAAAAGGACTATGGACAAATAGACTATCATTGAACTACGAAAACTCATCCTGGAACACCACAAAAACGGATATGCACATCGCCAAATAGCTGAAATGGTCAATCTGAGTAACTCAACTGTGAATAACATCATTCGGTGCTTCGTCGACTCTAATCGGATTGAGGGCAAGAGCAGAAAGGCACCAAACAAGATTTTAACCGAAGAGGAGGAGCGAAGGATCACCAGGAAAATAAGGGGAAATCCAAAGATATCGGCTCAAAAAGTGGCTCAACAGGTGGAGGATGAAATGGGGAAAAAGTGCTGTGTGGAAACTGTGTGCATGTTTCTGCGCAATCTTGACTTTAATGCCCGAGTACCACGGAAGAAGCCCTTTAAAAGCGTACAAAATAAAGGGACTTGGATGACGTTCGCCAAAAACCTCTTGGACAAGGATTTGGAGTTCTGGAACACAGTCATATTTGCATATGAGTCCAAATTCAACATTTTTCACTCAGACGGACGGAATTGTGTGTGCCGACAGTCCAATACTGACCTGAATCCCAAACACGTAAAGGCAAGCATGGTGGAGGAAGTGACATTTCATGGGTATGTATGTATCTCGTCAGCCGGATTCCGGAATTTTGTGATTTTTGAAACAACAATGGACAAGAATGTGTACTTCAATATACTAAAGGAAAATTTACTCCAAAGTGCCGAGAAGGTAGGAATCCGACGTACTTTCCGGTTCAACCAGGACAACGATCCCAAGCATAAGGCCAAGATCGTACAGTCCTGGCTCATCAGGAACTGCCCCCACATGATAATTCCACCGGCCCAGTCTCAAGATTTAAATGTTTTTGAGAATTTGTGGGCTCTGCTGGAAAATAACATCCGGAAGCACAGCATATCCAGCAAAGAAGACCTCAAAAATGCTCTGCGGGATGAGTGGAGCAGAAGCTACCAGGAAGGTGGTATCTTCCATGAATAATAGGTTAAGGGAAGTGGTTAAGGCTAAAGGATATCATACTAAGTATTAACATCCTTATTTAAGTTTTTATAATGCAAATATATTATTTTATTTATACTGATCCAAATTAAATTTCCCCTCAAAATAGGGTACTTTTTTACATAACTCTACCTAGCGGGTGGGGAAACCCCAGTGTATTGGGGTCAAATATTAATTTTGGTGGTTAATATATATACCTACCATCGGTCTTTGGAATTTTTGAAAAATAATGAATGGTTAGCTTATGGCAGGCAATTCCTTTTTTTCTTTGACACTGATCAGAATACGCTTCGAGCCACCGTATGTATGTATTTATTTTATATAGAAGATATATTTATTTTTCTGTATATCGCTTGCAGATTTCGGATTGATAATACGGATCACATTATAGACGTGAACAAGGGCAATTTGGCGTTTGAATTCGATCAGGTGCACATCATTTGTCCCGTTTACGAGCCGGGCGCCTTTGAGAATGAAACGGAGAAATATATAATCTACAATGTATCGAAAGTGGAATATGAAACATGTCGCATAACGAACGCCGATCCGCGAGTAATAGCTATATGTGATAAGCCCCAAAAATTAATGTTTTTTACGATTACGTTCCGGCCATTTACACCGCAGCCAGGTGGTTTAGAGTTCCTTCCTGGAAATGATTACTACTTCATTTGTGAGTAGTAACTGGACTTTAATTTAACTCTAAATTTATGTTAATATATATTTCTGTATTTATATATTTTAGCGACTTCATCCAAGGACGATTTGTATCGTCGCATTGGCGGTCGCTGTTCCACAAATAATATGAAAGTTGTGTTCAAAGTGTGCTGCGCCGCCGAGGAGAAGAACAAAACAATGGAAACGACAACGATCATTGAAAATACGGGTGGTGCCGGAACGGGTACGGGAACGGGAACTGGAGCCGTTGATAATGCGGCTATCAATGTAGATATAAACGTGAATGGCGTTAATACAATTGGTGTCAACACGGTCAACGCTGGCAACACTGGCAACATTCATTTGAAGCCCATCAACGGTCTGGGCACCTCGATTAATACAAACATTGATCAATTCAATCGCATACCCATTCAACCCAATATTATCGGCAATAATATTGGAACAGGTGGAGTTGGAGTAGCTGGACCTGGTGGCGTTATTTTATCACCTGGTCATGGTAGCATTAATATGCTGCCCCCGGGCCGTGGTGGCATACATCTGACGTATCCGGGTCATCATCATATACAGACGGGCATTAGGATTAATAATGTGCCAACGAATGTGCAACAAAATCAAAATAATCCAAATATACATTCGCATCCGCCGCCGCCGCATCCGCATCACAAGCAGCAGGCCGGCAACAATAATCTAAATGCGAATGGGAATGGTAAGACAATATCATCAAATGATAATGATAATGATAATGATAATGATCAACATCAACATCAAAAACATTCATACAACATACATCAAATTGGCTTTAATTCCACAAATAATACTCATCATCATCAACATCAACAACATTATCTATCGCCAGTTGTTGTTGACACCAATCACAGTAATATTGTTCAGAGCACAATTAACTGGCCAATCACTGCCTGGGACACTAATCCAAACACAACTTCAACAATCAACATTTTAACAACTACTAATACAAACACAAATCTAAATACAAATCCAAATCTAAATCTAAATCTAAATACAAGTAGCAAACTTAACACCAAACTTAATCAGACAGTAAGATTGACCCACAATATTGATAAGATGAAACGTAAGTAGTACTTCTAGTAATGCATTCTCCTTGCATTCCTTTCTTGCATTCATGCATTCATCCATTAACCCAAAAAAAAAACAAAAACCTGCCCAAAATTTCTAATCTCACTCTAAAAACAATCTATTATTTAAAGAGAGCATAAATCCACTTGCTATTTGTAAAGTATTTGGGGAATATAAATGCTCATAGTTATAACCTAACCTCTTTCAAAATAAACTAATGATTTTATCGTCAATTATGTAACACGCTAAAGAAATCAGCTACGAGCCCAAGTATCAGCAACAACAGTTGAAACGATATAGATCGGATCTCAGGGACTATTAGAGCTGGCACACCAATTCTCGTTTATCCTGCACACAACATTATCGCTAACAGCATTCATTTCTTAAAAGTCGATACATATCGATTTCCGATAGCAATAAAACCAGTAAACAAAAATATATGAGTAACGCATGAAGTATTTTTAAGTACTTTCCAACACTAACGTTATTTTGAACAATCCCCAAGGAAAGATTGTTGTTCTCAGAAGATAAAAAGCTAGCTAAAATTAGGAATGCATGAAGTTTTTTTAAGTACACTTGAATACATACTTTAAAAAGTTTGCTGTAAATTAATAAAAAATAATAATAATTATCTTCGCGTCGTATCAAAAAAAACAATGCCAACCAATTTCCTGTTATGTTGTGTGTATGTAGTGGGCTCAGTATTATACCAGCCACGATGATGAAATTAGAGATTTTTAATTGAAAACCTTAAAAAACGAATTAATACAAACGGTTTGCTTTTTGCAGATGATCATCACGGCTATGACAAGCATCCGAATGAGGTGGTCAAAAATGAGGAACTCACCTACAACAGCGGAACGGAACGGAGTCATCTGTGCAAATGGAAGTGGAACTGGATCTGGATCATTGTAATGATCACATTTCATTATCGGTGAATTATGCCTGCCTCGTTTTAAAAAGAGAAAAACAGCCATCAAATAAACGTGGCGATTCATTTATGTGTTTTCTCAAACGGAACGATTCAAATCGAGCCAAATTAAAAAGAAAATGGAAAAACAGAAGAGTAAGGAAAAAGCGAGATTAGTAGAAAAGAAGGAGAAAGGTGAAATAGAATAAATAAGTAAACAAATGGAAAAATTTTCAAGCGCATTAAAACATAGTTTATAGCGATAAATACATATATATATATATATCTATATATACATATATATGTATAGACTATATATAGATATATATATATAGACTTAATACACTTAACACTTAAAGAAGAGAAGACCGATTATTAGTTTTAACTGCTAACTGACTTTGCCTACAAATATTTCAAATCAAGCTGTTGCAACTTGTTTGTCAAAAAAGTATTCCAAGACCAAAATTCAAACAACTTTTTGCAGCAACTAAAAAAAAACATATATAAAAATTAATATATATGTTTGTTTTTTTCTTAAAAAAATAAACTTGTACAGTCCAAATCATTTATATATAAAACAACGATATAAAAATTGGACTTGAAGAAAATATTTATTTAAATGATACCATTAAATTGAACTTGACATCATATATATATATGTATATATATATATAAATTTATTCAGTCCAACAAAATATATAACAAAATGAGAAAGAAAGTTATATTAATATATATATGTATATGGATATGGATATGGATATGGATATATATTTATCTTCAACTCAAAGGGCAAACTCACGTTACACACACACACATACTTCTCGTACAGCTATTAAAAAATTGCCTTGTACGATGACAGTTTTGACTGATACAAAAACAAAAAATAATAATCTACATATATATGTATTATGTATTAGTGTACGTGTTTATATAGAACTCGTGTAGGAAATTAGCCAATAAGCTAAAAAGAGAGAGAACATTATCTGTATCCCTCACACACACACCAACACACTCACACACATACACAGCCGAACAAGTAAATGTTAAATGTGGAACCTATGTATGTAATAATGTTAATTAACATTTAACATTTGCATTCAACATTTACACTTAACATTTACACTTAACATTTACACTTAGCATTTACATTTAACATATAGCATTTAACATTTAGCATTTAATGTTTACAATTTATATATATATATATATATATATATATTATATATATTCGTCATAAGTATTTCGAATATGGGAAAGGTGAAATTCAAAGAACTCAACTGTAAGTTTTACGTTCTGATGCTTTTTTTGTTTTTGTTTACGTAGTTTTTTAGTTTACACTTTTTTTGTAATTTTACTTTTGTAAATGAACCAAGCAGTATATATATCTCAAATATATATATATATCTATCTATATATTTAGTAGAAGTACCATGAGAAATTATCCTAAAAATAAACGAAAACGAAAATAAAAAAAATAGGAAAAAACACAAGAAAAACAAATTTTAGGTGAAACGTTATAATGATTGTATATTTAATAATAATAGTAATAATAATAATAATACAAGTTAAATGTGTATATCATGTATTGGTGCAGCAGCATTGGCTCCATTCATAATACATCATCATACATCATACGATCATACATCATTGCAAACTGAACAAATATTTGCACACGACATTTATGAAGTAAATATTCTTATGCAAAATACAAAATTCAATTCACAAAAATTTGAATACTTGAAAAATAATGTCTAGTTTTCAATCCCGTTAATTAATTAATTAATTACAGTAATTTTTTGAGTTTAACAGTATTTTTTCTCTCAATTTTCCAATGTACTTAAAGCAGTAAAAAAAACAATACACACGCACACACATAGACACACTCACATCATGGTGTTAGTTATACAGGGTGACTCATTTGCTATTTATAAACTGCGCGCCTCAAATATAATTTATTACCAACATTTCCTATGCTAGATAATGTGTGCAAAAGAGATGGCAAATGCGCTGCTTGCCCGACACACAGCTAGCAGGCAAGTGTTGGGCAGCTATTTCAATATTCCATAAAAATGATTAATTAAATTGCTTATGCTGTTTAATCAGTGCAAAAGATATTCAAATGTTTTGCTCTGCTTTCACAGCACATGTCGGGCTCCAATTTCATAACCGTGATCAGTTTTTCTAACTACACCATGGGCCACCTTTCCATGTTCAGCTTAAGAAAACTATTTTTTGACTTTTAACGCACTTTATCAAACCCAAAAAAAAACAAAATATAAGAAATAAAACAACAAATAACTTAAAAACTAAACCGAATTTATAACAATGCGACAAACCGTAGCAAGAATCGGAAATAGAACTCCAAATAAAAAAAGCACCCGCAATAATTTAACATAATGCAAAGCTTAAGCACTCTCTCTGTCTCTCACTCACTCACTATCACTCTCTCACTCATATAGTTGCAATTGGAAGTTTTTCACATACACACATTTCACACACACAGATTGAGATGATTAGGATTACGCTTACAATAAAATACAATAAATACAAATACAAATACAAATATAAATACAAATACAAATACAAATACAAATACATAGAAACAATCATATACATACATACATATATACTCTCAAGCTCTAAATAGTTTTTTAATACAACAACAGAAAACAGTTCACCGTTGCTAGCTGAACAGCTTGTCATATATGTCTGTCATGCATGTATCTCATACATGTCAGTCATGCATTTCCGTCATACATATCTGTCAAAGCTCAAGCCTCAACAACTGTTCGCTTATTATTAGTTTGAATTTCAATTTCATTTTGGTCAGCAAGATTTTCAAATTTATTTTATTCACACATTGTTCATATAGACAAGATAGTCTATCATACGTGTCAAGTATGTCTGAAGCCACAACCTTGTAACAATTCGTAACACACCTCCGTACGTCCATACGCTTCTGTCATACATGTCTGTCATGCCTCAACAAGTACTTGTAAAATATCATTTCAATTAAAAGAATTTGATTTAATCTACACATATAGAGAACAAATAAACAGATTCCATTAGAAGGCTTTCCAGCCATTACCTTCCATGTATTTTACGATCTCTTTTTGTAATGCCATCCAGCGCGTATACATACATAACACATACACATATAACAGTACAGTTGCGACAAAAATAATAGCTCTTACACGAAACGTTTCTTTTGAATTGATACATAAGCTTTTAGAATTTGACGACTTTAAATAAGGAGAAGGTAAAAATTAATTTTATTCAACGTTTTCAACTGATTTGAATTGCATTAAAATTCAAATTAAAGAAAAAAATTTTGCAAATTTGCACTTATAATTATGAAAAGGGAAATTGTAAATAAAGAAACGATTTTTATGAAGTTATATTTTTCTGCTACTTTTTAGCACTTTTTACTTTTATTTAGAAAAAAATATGTTGAAAAGAATTTAAATCGCAGAATTTTAATGACATTATATTGAAAATCAACATTTGTAAAAATTGCAAAAGTAATTTTGTTTATTTTTCCTGTATTCGTAAGCAACAATTTTGTAGTGGTGCTATTATTTTTGGCGGAACTGAAGACATACATACATGCGCACATTCCAGCTGTGCGACTTCCGATTCTGTTTTGCAATTTTCATATGTACAGAAAATTAATTTACTCCCCCCACCATCACTCATAACTCGTGTCGTATAATTAAAAGAGAACCGCCGATAAGTCACACGTACACACACACAGGCACACACAGGCACACACCCAAACAAACTGTAACTGTAACTGTAACTGACCCCCCTGCATGCATGTGGTATGGGTGTAATAATTATACGTGATGCATAAATACAATACACCAATACATAGACACACACAGTCACAGCCACACTAAAAATAATAAATGTGTAATACATATATACATATACATGCATATATATGTACATAAGTATATGTTTCTCATTAATGAATGAATGCAACACAAGAAAAATGGTATAAAAAGGTATTAAAAAAGATATAAGAAGGCATAAAAATGTAGGCAAGAAGATGGAAAAGAGGAAGGGATTTGGGAGAAGGACTAAATTGTAGTTTTTAATTGTAGCACAGCAAATTTATATCTATAAAATGTACCACTTAAGGGGTAAAATAAGTAAAAGGAAAATGCATTCAAAACGAAACGAAATAAAACAAAATGAAATGAAATGAAAATGTAACTGCATGTGTATGTATGAGAAAGAAGAAAACAAAACAAAAACGAAAACGAAAGCAAGAGTGGAGAAATGAACAATGTATCAATGCAAATAAAAACAAATTTGAATTTACAAAAATCATGCGTTTATCATTTGTCCATCAATCAATTTCTTGAAGTGTAATAAGTATGTGCCCAAGTATGATACAACAGGCAGAAGTGGAAGAAGAAGCAACTCCGACCAATCAGAGTACGGTTGCCATCAAGCCATGTTGCAACGATCCAACTTTCTTGATGTCAAATATGTTCGCCGTTGATCAGTCTGTCATGTAAAATATGAATAACAGGTAAGATAGCTGCAGTCGAGTGGACTCGACTGCGGTATACCCAGAACCCAGCTGTTAAACGTATTATAGTTTTATTGGAAATTTCCCTTTAAAAAGATTTACACCCAAATGAGAGCAGGTCTGCAAGTGCAGTCATTTATTTCAGCAAGCACTGACGAGAAAAAAAAACGAATGCAGCCATATTCCTGAAACGGTTGCAGTTATCGGTAAAATAAAGCCAACTTGATCTGCGCCTGGTATTCGAGAATTTGAAGTCTCTAGCTCTTATAGACTCTGAGATCCGCGTGTTCAAACAGACGTACATGCTATATCGACTCGGCTGTTGATCCTGATCAGTAAATGTCAGGTTTTTTTATTTAATTTATTTCAATTTATTTAATTTTGCTTGTAGTTTTGTAAGTTTGATTTTTATAAATTGCATTTCGAGTATCCTAATTAAATAAATAAAATTATAATACATATTGTTATAATAAATTAAAAATGATTTATACATGTATATACATAATATATCTAAACAGTTGAAACATTCAGTTAAAATATTTTCAAATGTAAACTATATTATTTATTTATTTATTTATTTATTGTCGACTAAAAGTCAGTCGACACCAAAAATACAGAAAGCTTAAAGAATTTAATTTAATTTAATTTAAATAATATAAAATTATAAATATATTTAAAATAATGAAGATTAAAAAGATTAAAATTATTATTTCTGGGGGTATTTAAAAGCAAATTGGTCCAACATTTGTTGCATGAATTGGGGAAAACCCAGAAAAACCCAATTAGACCAAAAATAATTTGAAAGAGTTAGTAAGAATTAGTCCGCCACCAGTGCATGCAAAAAAGTTATTCCCGAGATAGGGCATTTAAAATAGAGTTTTTAATTATAGAAATGGAGGACTCTGAATTGATTATATAGGATAATTTGTTATAATCATTACAGAGTACTCGAAACGGTTCATGCAAGGAATAATTAGTAGTACAGCGATTAAGGGAAAGTGGAAAGAAATTGCGAGAAGGTCTAAAGGGAACAGAAAAGTTTATTTGGCTCAACAACGCAGCTGAGTCGATTTCTCCTTTGATTAATTTAACTACAAACATAACTCCTAGCATAACACGACGGTTAGTTAGGGAGGGAAGGTTAAGAAGCAAGAGCCTATTGGGATATGGAGGAAGAACACCCCAGTCAAAGCGGCGAAGAGCAAAGAGTAAGAAGCTCTTCTGTACGGATTCCAATCTACTTTGATGAATATGATACTGTGGAGACCACACACAAGATCCATATTCCAGAATTGGACGAACTAGGGAAGTGAAAAGTATCTTGGTCGTATAAGGGTCATCAAATTCCTTAGACCAACGCTTTATAAAACCAAGAACTTGAAAAGCTTTGTTGACAGTCAATTTAATATGGTTATCGAACTTTAACCTGTGATCAAGAAGTAAACCTAAATCCTTTACTTCATTCAGTCTATCAAGTGGCACCCCATCGAGAGTGTAGCTAACAACATGGGGAGTGATACGATAAAATGACATGACCTTACACTTAGAGCAGTTCAGGTTAAGCAGATTCATTTTGCACCAAGACAAAAAGGAAAATAAGTCCGCCTGCAATAAGCAATGAGAGGACATATCATTATATGCCAGGCACAACTTGACATCATCAGCATACATTAGTATGTTAGAGTACAAAATAACAGAAGGAAGGTCATTAATAAATAAGTTAAAAAGCACTGGACCAAGGTGACTACCCTGGGGTACACCAGAGGTGACTAGGATAGGTTTAGAGAGCACAGATTTGAAAACAATTTTTTGAGTTCTGTTACTCAGATACTCCGAAATCCAAGTCAGAAAGTTATTATTTTATATATATTATTAATTTATTGTTTGCTTTCTAAAAGTTTTTTTATATTCTATGTTTTATGGATTTGAAATATTTCAAAATTGAACCGCAAAACATTCAAAGTTTATAGCGTGAACTGGTTCCGCCTGCGAACCCTAAGCTTCACACAGTGCTGGCAACCCTAAGAAATAGAAAAAAGAGGGCAGATGTCAACTCTAATTTTGGGGTCTCAGCATCCATCCAGAGAGACAAACAGACAGACAGAGAGACAGACAGAAAGTAAGGACAACCCTCAGTGAGTATTCAGGAGTGTCAACTTTAACCCATTGTGTTCACAGCCAAATAGAATCAAGCAGTTAAAAATAACAGAAAAATAATAAATAATAATAAAAGTAGCATACTAATATGTATATTTTATTATGTTAGTGAGTTAATAGTTAAGTTGATTGATAAGAGCGCAGCTGTGAACTCAATCAGCTACTCGCGACCAGCAGGAAAAGCGCAGAAGAGCGTGAAAAGCGAGGAAAAGTGCAAGAAAAGTGCATTCGTTTGTGAAGCTGGGTAAATCTGGGTGTGAATCGGGCAAGGTCACGTGTATTAAATCCCAACACAACGCCAACAATTTGCTCAAGGTCCGCCTGTCTTTTCTTCATTCCTTCTCAAATCGTGTTCTTGTTCGCTCATCAATAATAAATTTCCACATTTTGGCCTTCCAAATGTGCTCAAATATCCGCAATATTTTCTTCAAATTAAATTTTCAATTATGCAGCACAGCAAAACTGAGATCTTCATTGAATACAGCAGACTTTTTGTTTATACATTTTATTTTATTACTTCGTTAATGTCAATGCAAATAATTTATTTTAGTTTAGCTCTGAATGGATTTTAAATACTTGTGAATACTAATTAATTTTTCAGAACCATTACTTTTTTACTGGTTGACCATTTATAGCTTATACATTGTAAACTTCTCGACTCGGGAATAAAATCGACACAGACAATATAAACAGTTAGTTTCTGCTTGTTTTTGATCTGATTAGTTATGTAACTATTATTTATTTATATATCATAATTGAAATTATTTTTTTATTTTTATTTTTATTTTTATTTATTTAATTATGTATTTTATTTGCACAGAGAGACGGCGTCAGTGGAATTAAGTAAGAAGCAGCCATGTCATGGGAGAGCATTGCCTCGAAGGACCTGCTTAGGTTGGTTTAAGGATCAGAGCTGTCTTTATATTTTGTATTACTATTATTGTTATTTTGTACAGCATAAGGCCATGTCAGAACTTATCAGTCACACATTTGCTGGCCTCACCGGACGGATCGCGATATTTGCTGGATAATTCAAATGGTCTGTCATGGCTGTCATGGAAGTCAACTTAATCCAGGAAATTATATATATATATATATTTATATCGTGAACAGATATGTGCCAGGTGGACGAGAATTACTCGAGAATCGCTGGCTATGGGTCGAGTCCCGATGGCGATGTTGGATCCCGTTCGTTGTGGGTACGCCGTGGTCTCGCCCGTTCCGGCCAATTCAACACCGTTATCAGCTGCTTCTGGGCGTGTCAACGCAGCCTGCGTCAGTATATTGCAAAAAAAAAGGTACGAACTATATAGTACATTTATATATATATAACTACTAAATACTGTGACAACTGAATACATATTTGACACCGATTGATAACCAATATGGATATTATTTTATTATTTACTTGCTTATTCATTATATTAATTTATACGACCTTAAACTCATTTTTCAGTTCTCTACACTCGTCGTGTGATTGCTAGATCAACATTTATTGCTCTTAACTCGTGATTCTATGATAATACTTAAAAAACGAGCCATTAAATAAATTGAAGTGCCTGCACTCCTACCTCTCAGATCTATTGTGCCCCTTCTGAGCCTATAGCGCATCCATGAAGCCCAGCTTCTCCACGACTGCTAGAATCGTTGTTGGGTTCAGGGCTACTATATCTCTAGTGAGGAATTCTGAAAGGATAGTAAAGTTAATGCTCTTCCTCATTACGCTCTGGGTGCTGGATCTATCCGATCCCAGATTACCTTTGAGTTGGGCGCTTACAGGCCCTCATACACCCATGGCTCCTGTATCAGAGCTAGCCCAAGCTGTTGCTTGGTAAACACCCTTGCTAAGACCGCCGAGGCAGACTTAGTGTTATGGATCTTTATGTGAGCCAGTCCGGATTTGATGACTCTTGTCATCTGCTAAAGGATGGGCTCCGGCTGACATGGCAAAGAATGATGAGCCTGATCAGCTCATCTGTTCGCTAAATTCTTTTTGTCTCAATCTTCCTATTCGTCGTCTAACTTTACATTTAACCTATCCAATCCTCACAATCATCTCTCGCAATAACCAGCTAACCTCTGACATATCGATAACCCATTCCAGATTGAGCGAGGCTTGCGACTCTACGAGCAGCACAATCAAACTGCCGCCGTGCGGACCTGGCGCAGTGCCTTGAAGGGCACCTGTCGCCGAGAGGATTGTTTCCAGCTGCTAGGTTACTTGTACCAGGCACACATGGACTGGGGCAAGTATCGGGATGCGATTGACTTCGGGCACCAGCAGTTGGGCATATCGGAGGAGCTCGATTCCCCCAATATGCGTGCGGAGACCTATTTGAATCTGAGTCGGGCGCATGCGAGCCTGGGGGGACTGGAGCGGGCCTTGGCCTATGCCCGGCACTCGTTGTACAATGAGTCGGGAACCAAGTGCCGGAGTGGATTGGTTCACTTGACGGTGGCCCGCGTCTATCTGGAAATGGGCGGATTCTCGAGGGCGTTGGAGGGTTTGCAGGGGGCTCATAAAATAGCCACGGCAATTGGGGATCCTTCACTGGAGTTGCAGGTTTATGTGGCACTCTCGGAGCTCTTTGGTCGGTTGCAGGACAATGATAAGAGTGCCACGTATGCCTCGAAGGCCTATGATCTGTCCAGATCCCTGCAGCTGGGCGATCTGAACTCCTGTCATCACAGGGCGGCTCTGCTGCGAATGGCGGCCTCGTTGCGCAAGCAGGGCGATCTCGGTGATGCCCATGACTATTGCATGGTAGGTCATCTCTACTCTCTTTCTCTCTCGCTCTCTGTCTTTATTTCTGTCTCTCTCTTTCTGCCTTTCTCTAGGAAGCGACTAGACTATCACTGATCTCCGGAGATCAGGCCACTTACACAAGGAGCATTCGCGTCATGGGCGATATTTATCGCAAGAAAATGGATATTGATGTATGTAGATGAAGTAGATGATGTATTATAAATTAATAATTATTTTACTAATAATTAATTTTAATATTGAACTGATAAGTTATAAATTCTTGTCTAAACCAAGGACTCCTCCTTAATTGATTCAAGTCTAAGATAATTGAAAATTTGTATTTCCAGAGAGCATTTCGTCAGTATGAGCAGGCGATGGGCACTTCAGCCACTTTGGGGGATCGCATGGCCCAAATGGAGGCGATGGATGGAGCTGCCCGATGTTTGGAGACATTGAGACTCCAGAGTAAGATCTGCAATTGCAGACCCTTAGAATTTAATACGCGACTCCTGGAGGTGGCCAGCTCGATTGGCGCGAAGGTACTTAACCTACCATCTTTTCAAAAGTCTGAAATATTTTATAGTTTTTTATTTATTTGTATACTTTAGCTGCTGGTGCGAAAAATCAGAAGTCGCCTGGCACTCATTTATCGGGCTTTGGGCGATGAGGATCAGTGCAACACTCATCTGCGATTGGCAGATCAAACGAATGCGGCCCTCGGCCTTAATTGCGGGGCATGTGGCGAGGTCTTTGGGCTGCAACCAGCCAGCCTAGAGGCACTACCATGTGCCCACATTCTACATGCCAGGTAAGTAAAATAAAAAAGCCTAATCACGACTGCAGAATTGATAGACAGACAAATAACTCCAGACTTAAGTATTAATGGAAGAATAATATGTGGCCAAACTTGGCAGGAAGATTATTCGAAACATTCTCCATAATTTTTTTGTGTGTCTTTTTTCAGATGTGCGCACGAGATCTTCCGGCGTCGTGATAAAAATATTGCCACACGCTCTTGCCCAGCTTGCAACAAATTGCTAAGCTCCCGCCTGCATCTGTGTGGCAATGAGAGCAGCGTCGCTTCACATGAGAATGAGAATGAGAATTTCGATGGGGAAAGTATGGCGACAATGACCCTAAATGCCAATGGATTGCCCATGGATGGAATTATATCGCTGAACTCGGAGAGTCTGTTGCCCCTGCCAGCTCCTTTGGCCTCGCGATCGGCGAATGGCTCGACCGTCTTCTGCAGCAACACTCTGAGGGATAAGTCCATGCCGAGCATAAATAGCACCGCTCTCCTCCTAACTGCAAATGACTCCCCGAAGGCAGTTTATCGCAGCAATTTGTCGCTCGCCTCGCTCAGCATGCGTGCCTCCAGTTTGACCATCGATAGTGGACGGAATGCAACATCCTCCGTTTAGATCGGGGGATAGGCAAACAACGATCTTTAATAGGCATGTGTATATATTCCTGATTGCCGCAACGAACATCAAATTAATATATAGTAATGAGCAAATTATTAGCCACACTTCATTTTTTCCTAGGAATGAGAAAAGCAAGCATTAGTTTTGGCTTTGTGTCTCTCTAAAAATCAGAGTTTACTTTTCAGACCGATTATTTTTTCTGAGTGTATAAGTTTGGTCAAAGAGCTTAAGCCGATGGTCGATTTTAATCAGGGCGCCCAATCGAAACAAACTTAGGCTCCAATTCCGATTCTGGTTCGAAAAGTATTGAAACGCCGGCAGAGATTTCGGTATTTACAGTTTATTTATACAGTTTTAACATATTTACATTTTATTTATATATATATCGTGAAATTTACTAGCGCTAAAGGCACCAAAACTTGTTAAGGTTTTTAAGCATATGCAAATTTGTAGATAAGTAACACCGACGATGAACAGAAAGACGAAGGTGAAGAATAATGATTACCATCAAGAATATATATAAATGATGAAATTGCTTCGGGCCTGTTCCATATTTTTATAGGAATTATAAGAATGATTATACTGAAATCTAACAAAAAGTTTACGATCGCTAGAAATGCAAGACAAATCGATAAAACTTCGACTAAATCAAATTGTCCAATAGTTTGGATTTTTCAACTTTCTCTTACCATACTTCTCGGAATTTGCTTTCGTAAGGAATTTTGGAACTCCCTAACTGCCACAAATTTAAATGATTTTATTAATACCTCGGAAAAACTAAGAAACTTCTATTGATATTATATTGTTTAAAAGCTCTAATTGGAATAAATTAATTTTTGGTATGACTTAAATAATTCATTTCTGGTATTTTAAGTATAAATACTATTTGGATCTTAAATTAAATACATAACTTATATGAATAACTTGGAAATATGTCGAAATATGTATAAGTAACCAGAAAAAAAAGAACGAAGATGGAAGAATCCTAGGCACGCCTAAGGTTAAAGGCCCTTGTAGAGCGGAGTTAACATTTCAAAAATGTAGCGCAGAATTTCGCTGAAACTAAAATGTGTCTTAAAAAAATCAGTTTGAAATATTTTGTTGTATTTTTTGTTAGAAACAAACATACTTAATATTCAAAAGCTCATTGTATAAGAAAGGCAGATGTTTGTGTCAAAGCCTCTCTCGATCCCACAACTTAAAGCTCATATATCGTCCGATTATGGCAGCCATATGATATTTTTGTCCGCTGTTGCTGATTGAGAATATATTTGAGAGCAAGAATTTGTTGAAGACTTATAAATATCATGTCAGATGATTTTGTTTTGGATTGCCAAGTTGAAACACCTTCTACAAGGGTAAACTAAATATTAAATGTGAATGTGCGAATTGTGATGATATTGATTCAATATGTATATTTAAAAATAGTTTGTTATTTGCCAAGTTCGATGTAAATTCATATCTTAAAAACGTTGCTAGCATGATTAAGAAATAACCGTTAACCGATAAAGCGCCACAGATGTGCTTGAACACCGTTATAAAATAATCCACAGATAAAAGGAAATCGCGCTTCAAGTTCCGCTCGTCAGGTAGTCGCAGCCCAGCTGGATCAGATAAAGTGTCTACAAATATAGTACCTAACAAAATAAGACAGCTAAGTTGTTCAAGTTTTTAAATAAATATACACAAATAGGTCCAACATACTACTAGTAAAAACCCTCTAAAAAAACCAACAACTCGTTACAAAAATATAAGTCAGTTAAAAAAGTATAAGTACATATATAAAGACAAACAACTCAAAAATAAATACAGAGTCCAAGTTGTTGGGTTATTGTTGGCAGACACTTGGCTAAAAAAACATATATACATACACAAGTATATACAAAATACATATATAAATATATATGTCCGGCACACCAAAAATTGTGTATATTAAAGTTCATTTTGCTTAAGTCGAATGCAATTGAATATAATCTTATATCTCTGTAGCACAAGTTTAAATAAGCACAACTAATACTTAGAATAAGTACGAATGTTCTTCATTTACGAGTAACTGTAAGTTAAAGTCAATCACTGATCAAATCAATTGTAATTTGCTGTAAAATAGTTGTTAGTAAATGTCGTTCAGAAATCTGAGTCATATCTTTTCACAAATGGGTATACACATGTATCAGAGGTATATATTTTAGAACAAAACCAACAAAGCACGTTTCCTTCAACCAATATTCGAAGAAATTTCGTTTCTATTCTATTTTCCAATATTAGGTAACTCTGGTAGCTCTAGAATTGTATAAGACATCTTATAATTTGTATATATAGTTTTTGTGTATTGGGAAACCCCAGTTTATTGGGGTCATTTATTAATTTTGGTGGTTAATATATATACCTACCATCGGTCTTTGGGATTTTGGCAAAATAATGAATGGTTAGCTTATGGCAGGCAATTCCTCTTTTTCTTTGACCCTGATCCGAATAAGCTTCGAGCCACTGTATATATATTATTCTTACTTTGAAGGTTTCTACGGACTCTAGCATTAAAATTGTGGTATGGAGTATGATTTGATCGACTTATCGATTTTTCGAATTTATCGGCCGCATGTGTATGGTTTTTATCGATAACTCATGTCGATAACAAAGGCGCGTGTTTGTATTGAGCTTTTTATTCTGCGATCTGATTGGCGGATAGTCAACATACGAAAGCATTGGTGGCACTGCGGCGCTGAAGTATGCAGCATTTTGTGGCACAATTATTATTACAAATTGCAAAATAGTTTCGATAAAGACCTTGTAAAATTTCTCTGCGAATAAAAGGCAAATTATATTCCGATTACATTGTTTAATTATTTATTTAAAGTGCACTAAAAACAATGCACAAATTTGAAAAGAAGGTTTAAAAAATAAAAATTAAATAAAATAAATTAAAATAAAAATGTTTAATCAAAATTAAAGTTATAAATTAAATGATATCAAATTTGAAGTGCATAACTAAATTAAAATGAACAAAATGGTACCTTCGGAAGGTATCATAAAACCACATATCTCCCACAGTTTTAAGGCTACATTCAACAAAGTAGGTTGTTGGCGAATCTTTCAAAGATCGGCATATTCCACGTACACCTACGCAGCCCGCAGTTTAAAGTTAGGGCCGTCAAATCTGGTAGATATATTACTGGTAGCCGCCTTTAAGAACCGATAAGCCATTTATATAGCCCCGCCCACACCTGCGCCCGTAATCGCCAAAGAAGATATTTAGGAAAGTGTAAGTCCCACAAACACAAAAGATAAGGACAACAGAATGTAACTTGCTGGTAACCTCCTTCAAAGATCGGCATATTTTCAGACCAAGTCCACACCCTTCGGATATAGAAATCCGAAGAGCGCATATCTTCCATAAGAGAGAGTCACCAAATATTGATAGCATATCAGTAACATGTAACTCCACTAAGAGATCGGAAAGAAATTTTGGATAAAAGCCTATATCTCCCGCAATTTACGAGTTGCAGTTACCAAATTACTAGAAACCATCTTCATAATCATAATCATAAATCGATATATGGGCATATGTCGAAACTTCAAAATGCCATAACTTCGTCAAAAGTGAACGTAGATTAAAAAGCGAGGGCTTTCTGATCATAGTTTTGCCCCTAAATCAATGATTAATTGCCCACAAAACGTATTTACTGCAGTTTTAAAGGCAAACTTGTACGGCAGATTACTAAAAATCTGCTTCAAAGATTGGTGTTTCTTGTCTACACACACAGTTGGTTTTACTTATGGTATCAAAGTATTTCGCAGTCGGTTCCGCCCGACTGCACCGTTCTCTCTTTTTTTTTTGACTCCGTTGTAGAATTCGGAATGAGACATGCGCATAGGTCCTTTGGGGATATGACCAAAAATGTTCTGACCAAAAAATGTAATCTAACCATCTCCACACACACTCACATGCATACACACATACACACATACATTTGCATACTGCCAACAACTCTGGCATTTTAGCTGTTGTGCTTCTTCTGTTCACATTGCGGTAAATTAAATGAGCAAAGGAAAAGTAAACGCAAAGCGTAAAAAGTACAGATATGAAGAGCGCATGCTCTCCCTCTCTCTCTCTCTCTCTCTCTCTCTCTTTTCTTGTGCGAGAGGGTTGGCGTTGGCGTTGCCACATCAATAAGAAAATATTATGCTAAAAAATAATTTAAAATGCGCTGCTCAATTTTATTTATATTATAAATAAATGTATAAATAATAATACAAATGCCCGTCGTTTTATATAAATTAGCTTAAATAAAAATGTTCAAATCGTTTTTATATATTTTAGCTATAAGTGTGTACACAATATTTATATTTATATATAGTTACATACGCCAGAAAACAAAAAAATCTTACAAGAATATCAAATATTTTTTATTTGTTCGTAATATTAAATTTTATTTGTGTTTAAGTCAAGCTATTTCTTTGTTTTTATAATTTTTTAATGGCGACCAACTTTAGTTAAAATGAAATAAATTAATATTTATATTGTGTGGCAACTCTGACTAACCTTTCTAACTGCGAAATGTAAGTTAAATATTACATTTTATTTCCAATTAAATTCAAGGAATTTTTGGTTTTTGTATTTTTGTAGTTTTGTATTTTTTGTGTCGATATTGTACAACACTGAACTAACTGCTATCTACCCAAGAGTAGAACGAGAGTAAAACAATGTGGTAGCTCTAAAAGTGTCGAATGGGGTGGTTGGGTTGCTGCGAGCAGGGGAGGGACGTGGTGCAGGGGGTGGGCAGGGGGAGGGTTAACGGTCGTTTTGCTCGCTCATCAGGGTTAAAGAGATGTGTGGAAACTTTGTTCGTGTGTGTGCTCGTTTTTGTGTTCGTGTTTGGCTTCGGCTGCTCACAGTTTCAGTTCAAAATTGGGTATATTCTGCGTTTGGGCCGAAACTTTTGCGGAACGCGGGCGCTCGTCGGTCCCTAGTCGTCGTCGCTCACATAATAATAAAGTTTTTACACATACACACACACACACACATACACACTCACACTTACGTATATATGTGTGATTGAAATATAACTAAAAGTTTTAAGCATCAAAAAAAAGGTCCACAAAATAACAAATTGTATTTAAAATTTGGCCAAAAGTGCGTTAAAAATAAGAATGGCATTAAACCATTTTATTTTGTTGTATAAGTGCAATTAAACAACAACAAAAAATAAAGTAATACATAATAAGAATAACATAATATATAATATTTATAAAACACAAGCAAAAATGTAGGCAAAGTGCATTCCAATCTCTTAGAGGTAATAATTTATACTTTTTTTGCGAATATTGTGGAAAATATTTCGAATGTGGAAAAACAACCCCAAGAACCCCATTTTTATACACACCAACACACACGCACACATAGGCAAGTGCACAGTTGTTGACCGAATGGCAGTTACCCTGTAAATTAATCATTACTCTAAAATGTCGATCGAGCTGTATTATCGAAAGTTATCGATAATTGTAACAGACGATTTTATTTAATTTTTGTTAAACAAATATATATATATTTATTGCAGAGGGTATAAGCATAAACATGCATACTGACATATATATGCATACACACACACATATATATATATATACTTGTTTTTTTTTGGTGGAAATCAACCCTTAAGGCCTGGCGACGATGGCAACAGCTAACGACGAAAACAAAACTCTGCCAAGTTAACTGACAACAAATAAGAAACAAATTCACACACACATGTAAATATATAAATATATACATATATATACACACACATATATGTGTGTATTATAAAACATACCTTTTGCAGTGAATGCAACAATATTAATTGAATACAATCGCATCTTTTGAGATATTTTTGGTTTGTAAATAAATATTAAAGTAAAAATATAATTATAATATAATAATAAAAATAAAGTAGTTAAATTATGACTTATTTATAAGGGTTTGTGTCAAGCTTAAGTTCATTTATTAATTCATTCGTTAAAAATATGAAATCGTGCCTAAATCAAGAGAATATGTTCCCAATTGAAAATGAACTCGTTAGTCACTAGATTCAAGTCTATGAATAAACGATTCATTCATTTAATAAAAATACAATTTTCGGTTAATAGAACTGATATTGAAAATGAATATAATACTAAAAATCAAATTCAATGGTTCGTAATATGGTTCAAGAGGAGCTGTGGCATGATTAAGTTCAATGAATACATTAATCAAACCAAATCAACCAAATAAATGAAAATTAATATTAAAAAATACACTCAAACAAATTACATACACAACTCCATTCTTATAATGAGTTATTCACAAGGTATTATGGCAAGATAATTCATTCATTTATTCATCAATGTGTCAACTTGTGCCCCAAAGATAGTTAACGAATGGGAAGGAATATAAAGACGATCAGTTTACCCGTTGGATTGTAGGATTGATCTTTTCCATAAGAAGATACTTCGTATATGATATATTTAAAGAAGACATCATTGCAGACAGTAGAACAGATCTGATATAGATATAGATATAAAAATATATAAAAATAAACATATTTCGACTATATAGATATAGATAATAAATATATATATATTTAACATATTTATATATATAGATTTAGATGGTAAATATGTATATTTAATATATCTATATCAATGTGTATATCTATATCTGTTCCTGATCTGATATACTCTCTTCTTCTTTTTATAATTACAGTTAATCGCTCAGCTGACTTATTTGTTGAAGTTGGATTATATATATATATATTTGCGATTCAAGCTGTAAACTGATGTGGCATGGAATCGATGAACGAGATTATTGATGCACAAACCTTCGGCCAGCAGCTGGTTGTGGAAACGAGTGATTTCATCGGGCAACCCGGCAATCCTGAAAGCGAATCCGAATGCGAACCGAGTGAATTGCACGAGAAGGGCATTAAATACTTGAAAGCCTCTGCGATGCAAACGCTAATTGGGAACACAAATCGCACTCGCAGCAATCGATTAATCGAAGATGATGAGGAGCCAGAAGATCTGGAGGAGGAGGAAGAGCAAGAGCTGGAAGAGGAGGAGCATGAGTTGGAGGAGGAGCAAGAGTCTCCATCTGTGGTGATGGTCATCGATGAATTGGGTCACAGCAATTATCAATTGATGTCACAACAGGCAGGGAGTAGAACAATACAAATGTCCTCGCTGCTACCCACAATGCATCAACGCAACAGTCCCGTCGATTTCGTGGGCTCCGAGCTCAGTTTGGATGGCTTAACCAATACTCAGATCATAGCCGTCAAGCAGGAGCACAAATTGGTCATTGTGGAGCGGGGAAATAATCGCAGAGATTTATCCAATTTGAATGTGATCGATGAGTTGTCCGAGGATGGAGGGGGAATCGCCAGGGGAGGAGGGGTGGGAGTTGAGGAGGTCACTCTGAATCAGCATCATCAACAGCAGCTACAGGAACAGGCTCAACATCAACATCATCATCATCATCATCATCATCATCAGCAGCAGCAGCACCAGCAGCAGCAGCAGCAGACGCAGCATCAACAGCAATATGGAACGGAATTACTTCACCATCATCATCAAAGCCATACTCACCATAATCCTACCACTACCGCTACCCACTCGCGTCGCTTGCACCTGCTCAATCAACGCGAGGAACTGTCGGTTATTGTGCCCACGCTGCCCGATGATGATGATAACGATAACGATATCGATGACGATGACGACGAAGATGAGCGCGATGCTGGTGCACATTTACTCAGTCCCACAGAGCAGAGCACCTATCAAACGCTAACAGCCGTCAACAGCAATAATAACAGCAGTACACACAGCACTACCAGCAATACCAACAACAATAACAATCGCATATCAGAACCGATCTATAGTCCCACATCGTATGCCACCTTGACGCCAATACAACCGCTACCGCCCATATCAACAATGTCCGATAAATTTGCGTATACGGGTCACATTTCCAACTCTAGCTCAAATGTAGCCGGTAGTGTGAATAGCAGCAGCAACAGTGTAGTAGCCGCAACGGTTCGTCTAAATAATTCAACGGATGTTGCTAGTAATGATTGTGGTACTTTTGCCAGTTTACCGCTGCCCATTGAAACGGGACATCATCATCAGCATCATCATCAGCATCATCATCAACAGCATCAGCATCATCAACATCATCACGGTTTGAGTTTGGGCGGACTGCCTTATGCCAGCTATGATAAGCTACCTTCACTCATCTCAACGCCGCCGCATAATTATGCCAGCACCACCTCGCCCACGCATGGATTGTCTGGCTTGGTTGTGGGCGCTTGTGATTTACATGGACACAATTCAACAGTCGCCTCGTTGTCATCACCGGTTGCCGGTACGGCAATATCACCGCACAAATCGGTTGGGCAACTGGTGCCAGTAGTGCTGCAGAAACAGGTGCTTTGCCTCTCGCCCAGTAGTGGTCTAACCGACGGCGTTGTTGTCAGCGACTATGAATCCTCTTATGGCCCGCCTCAACACGAACACGAGCTAATGAACACGACAGGCGGTCGCAGCAGTTCACAGTTGCGCTTGCAACACAGCCCTACACTGAGCCCACACTCAGCTGGCTCGGTAGTGTCAATGTCCCTGCATTCACCGGGCTCTGTCGTCACATTGCCGCACATGAATGGTTCGGGGACCAATTTAGCTGTGGATCTACCAGTTGTGGTCTCCTTAACGCCGACACCTCCTCCTCCTCCTCCTCTACCGTCTGGAGAGGCTGCCAGCAGCTCGCTGGGTGTCAGCTTGGAGGAGATGTGTCAGCGACAACAACATCAGTCAAATGATTGCCTGCCCACAAATAGTAATCCCAATGTCTGCAATCTAAATCAGTCCCAGCATCATCAACAAAATGGCTTTACCCAGGAGCAACCCTCTCAGCAACCCAAGCTGTCTCCCAAGTCAGCAGTACCGGCTCTTAACTCAACTAGTTCCGCTTCGAATCGTTCCTCAGACCTCGAGGAGATTAATACCAAAGAGCTGGCTCAACGCATATCGGCGGAACTGAAGCGTTATAGCATTCCACAGGCCATCTTTGCACAGCGAGTACTCTGTCGGTCGCAGGGCACTCTCTCGGATCTGTTGCGCAACCCTAAGCCCTGGTCGAAACTGAAGTCCGGCCGTGAAACGTTCAGGCGCATGTTCAAATGGCTCCAGGAACCCGAATTTCAACGCATGTCAGCGCTGCGCATGGCTGCCGCTCAAATTCCACAACGGCCAGCGAGTGGCATTGCTGCTGGTGGTGCTATGACCAGTGTTGGTTACGCAACGGCTGCTGCTACTGGAGCGACAGCAACTGCTGCGACAGTGTTGGGCAACAGCGCAGCAAATGCGGATGCTGCGCACGTCTCGAGTATTGCTGAGAATGGTGAGTGAAATTGTGAACAGACACGTACGTACCAATCGTAACCGTAATAAAACTTTCCGCGATAAGAGTTCTCCGAACTGATAGGATAATGAGACTACACGCATTTGCAGCAGTAAATATGTACCTAGATAATGTCCCAAGTAGGATAAGAACAATTGTAGATAGCTTTAAGATAATTTAGAAGCAGTCTATGCTCGATGCTTAAACAACCTTGTAGTGTTAAAATCTGACTCTTCGGATCTTTTCGATCTTATTATATGAATAGAATAATTCATTTCAAGTGCTCATATCTCTTTTAAATAATTTGAGTATCAATCTAGATGTGAAGTTATATGATGTTTTCTATATATAAATAAAATCAACTCTCAAAGATCTGTTAATGAGCGTCTAAAGCGTTTACTAACCTTTCTATGACATACATTTGCCATCATATTAAATAATAATAAAATTCACGACTAAAATAGGGTTACAGACAAAGTTTGACAATGTTTGAAGAATGTATAGCTTTCTCTTTGTTAATTATTCCTTTATTATATTATATGGAAGAATATAGATTATTCTTTATTCTGCCGATATAAACTCTGCCGTCGTGCCATGACCTTAGCGCTGTACTCCTAAGAAATCCTAGCAATGTAATGATTACAATAAAATGCTGCACGAATTTTGCATTAACAATTGCAGAATACACCCAGATATCTCAGATATAATATAATAATAATATATCTAAATAATTATCTTCCCTTTTCTGCAGATATGTTGAATACCTCTGGTGGTTCTGGAGTAGTCGCCGGCTCCAATTGTCGTCGCAAGGAGGAGCCGCACATGGAGCAAATGCCGCAGCCGAAAAAGCCAAGATTAGTCTTCACCGATCTGCAGCGAAGGACATTACAGGCTATTTTTAAGGTAAGCATGATTGGGAACAGACAACAAAAAAAACCCCCTGAAAAATGAGCTGGTTCTAGAAATAACAATAAATATTTCAAAAATGATTTCTTGCCTAAATCTCCTCTGCTTCTGGGAAGAGAAAATGCCCCAAAACAGCCTAGAAATTAGAAATATTTTTTCTTATATTTTCGCCCAGGACAAATCTTGCGTTTTATATATACAGCTCAGCCGTGAAATGAGTACTAAGTTATTAATGTTCAATTTATATATACATAGGAGACAAAGAGACCCTCGAAGGAGATGCAGGTGACCATTGCCCGCCAGTTGGGCCTTGAGCCAACCACAGTGGGTAACTTCTTTATGAATGCACGTCGACGATCGATGGACAAATGGCGCGATGACGACACCAAAAATGCCCAGCATCATGCACACAATCGCCAGGAGCACCCGCAGGACGAACAGGATGATAGGGAACGAGATAGAGATAGAGAGAGCAATAGTGGACAGCATGGACAGCATTATGGAAACAGTTTGCATACGACGGCAATGTCCCCATTGGGGAATTTTGATGATGATGGCGATATGGACTTGGAACTGGAGCATCATGATTTCCTCGTGGATGGCGATGAGCACGATGATATGTTGTGACATAATGGCAAATACACAAGAGAGCAACACAAACAGCAACAACCTCTCACTCACACTTATAATCATAATCATGATCATAATCATAATGTAAGTCACAGTCAGACCGATTCGGATGATAATTTCAGATCAGAGCGTCCATTGCGGCAGCGTTTGAGAAACCGTGTCAAGCTTAATCTGGATACGGCAGACAGACAGACAGATTCGCAGTCAGATATGGATTCGGATCACAATCAGGATTCGAATTCTTTGCCGAGCGGAGATTGTTGGCCATCGCACAGTTTTGTGGGTCAACACTCGGATGATAATCTCGCTGTCTCCGACTGCATTGAGTACTTCAATGGTCAGGTTGTCGATGTGGATACCATCCTGGATAGCAATGGTATTAATACCTCAAAGTTGGGCGCGATGAGGTTCGGCTTAAAGTATTACAAGGATCCCACTTTGAAAATTGTTGAGCATGATTCGTTGGTTCACTGAGATTTTATTTCATTTGGATACCCTAATTAAAGCACGGAAATATTAGCAGGGTCTCAAACCGGATCTGGAACCGATAACCCCTCATAGAAATGCCGAAACTGAGCCGCAAACTAACTTAAAGTCCGCAAAAAGAATATCCTATTTTTAACAAGAAAGTGTTCGCAATTCGGTTCAAAATATTAAAAGAATCCCCCAGTGAAATCAAATGATTCAATTACAACCGGTGGGGTTTCAAATCGGTACCGGTACCGTAATCCCTGTTAGAAAATATCCCATTACTATAATAAATTAGGAAATGTTGCGGTTCAGTTCCAACTTTATTTTTTTCGTGTTTCGGATTTAATTATTAAGGATTCAATGAGCTTTAACTACAGTACTTTAATCAAACCCCGAAAAGTAAGGTTAAACCAAATACCATTAATAAGCAAAAATCGGTTCGGCTTCTACTTTTTTCGCGATTCGGTTAAAAACCGGAAAAACAATTTCATATTATTATGAAAAAATAAAATACATTTCAGGGGTGCGGTTTTTAAGCAATTCCGAAAAATACACAATGGGAACCGGAACATAGAAATCAGTTCTTTCCAGGATTGACACCCTGGTTTATATATGCCTTAAGCTTTACTAGAGATACATTGCAAAACTCTTTAAAATTTTATTGAAAACAATTGGAAAACTCAATATTTAGTCCTCACTTAGTGTTTTGAATATTTGAAAAGTTCTCGCTGGTTGCGATTTGAAAACAAAGTCGAGTGTAGCAGTGTCGTTCTGTTCCTTTATTTGTTTCTATATATGTTTAGTTAAGTGTATTTTTTATTTATTTATTTGTTAATTTATTATATTTTTTATACTTACCTTTATAATATTTTTAAATGGATTCTGTTGGCTTGTGCAATTTACAACTCGACTTTAGCTACCGGACATAATTTCCCAATTAAAACCTTGCCGAAAGATCGAGAAGTCTTCCCGACTTAGGTTGACCTATCTGCAGTTCATTATAAGTCATTTTGAATATATTTTTTGTAAATTAGTTTTTCTGGTCATAAAATGGCGTCCAAGTTCCATTTAAAAAACACCCTGAAAAGGAGTAATAATTCTGCTACATTTTTGACCCAGCCTAGAACTAAGGAATGAAAAAGCAGACATATATACTTTCTGAATAATAAGGGCGTTCAAAATTTAGCGAAAAAATCTATTTTAAATCATTTTAAATGAAAATTTTTTTAAATTACATTCTCTCAAAAAGTTAATTTTAAATATTATTTTTTAATTCATTTCTCTGGTCATTAAATGGCTCTCAATGTGAAAAATCAAATTCCACAATTTCAATTTTATATTTAAAATGCGGTAAAATTAGATGAAAAAAAGATTGGGTCTTCTACCTGTATAATATATATTCATTATGTAGATATACAAATAAATCTATATATATATATATAATGTACTTTGTTATCTGGTCGGTCTCATATAATATTTTCAAATATTTATTTTGTTTGTTTCCCCATATTTGTTTTCTGTTCTGATGGTATCCATGATCCATCCAAGGCAATAATAAAAAAATAAAAATTGACTTTAAGCCATAGCTAAAATATGTATGCAGAAATACGAAAAACAACATAGAATACACAAAAAAAAAACAATTCCTTTTTGTACCTGACCCAATGAAAAAACAATGAAAAATTCCAAAAACTTGTCACACAGAGTTGTCGAAGTTGAATAACTTACTGAAATGTTTGATGTGTGGCAATATGTATATGATCTTTTGAGATAGAAGCTCTGTCCTATATAAACATACACACATTCACACTCACATGTACATATATATATATGTATATATATATATATATATATATATATATATATTAATGCCGATTTAGAGACGAGTGATGCAAACTTAAAAAAAAAACAAAACAAAAACAAAAAATCTCACAATAAGTATGTATGTTAAAAGAAGTGAAACTATATATGTATATCTAGTCAAATTTATATAAAAAATATGCTACATAATATTAATAATAATGCAAATAAAAAAAGAAATAATTATGTGCAGCAGACACTTAAATTTAAAATAACAGAAAATAATACAAAATGTAAATAATTGAAATGCTCTTTTACATAATCGAAATGAATATTTTATGAACACTTCTAGTCTGTCAAATATATATATATATATTTTATACATGTATTTAGATAAATATATATATGTATATGTATATATATGCCATTTACGTATGTAAATAAATTTACATATATCGTTTTTTGGGTTTTGCAAATATTTCAATTTGTATTCTTTCTCACTGATTGTAGAATCCAAGCAATTTGACAACAAGTAGCAACAATAACTTATATATATATGTATATGTATTTATATATATATGTATAGTTATTATATTATATATGTATGTATATATATATCTATATTTGTTAATTATTGACTTGCACGTAATACATATGATTATGATTTAATCGAATATGAATACGAATGCGAATACTCATTAATGAATATGAGCTCTATAATAATGTATGCTAGTCAATTTAGTCTAAAACGAGGTGCAAATATATACATACATACACACATACATACACACATACATAAATACATACATAGTTACACACCTAAAATGCACAGAAAACACCTAAAAAACAAATATTGGAAATACAGAACGTACAATTACGTAGACCCATTCAAAGTATAAATATTTACTAATGTATAAATTAATAAATGCAATAAATAAAACAAATCCAAATTAAATGCAAGACAAAATGTTTCTCTATAATGTAAAATAAATACGTTTTTAATTTTGATTTATGTCCTATTGTTTATTGTTATTATTTCTTTTTTGTATTTTACTTATGTAGAAATTAATAAGTGCAAAGAATTCAAAAATAAATAAATCTATTTTTATTTTTGTATATGTCATTTATTGTAATTACTAATACATTTTTTTGAGTATTTTATTGCATTATTTAAAATTGTAAAAATTACTACAAATAACATTTCTATAACATTATTAAATTATTTAAAGGGTAAAAATAATACACTTTTTATTACGTTGACTATTTAATTTTCAAACGATTTTCGTTTCCCCGCCATGCCAAACGATGCCACATGTATTTTCACCATGAACGTAATAGAGTTGCCAGATAGCATAAAAGAACATTTCGGCAAAGGAGATAGGAATTGATATAAATATAATAAGCTATAAATATTATACACATAATAATTATAGTTATATTAAAGTCATTGTCATCCCAATTAGCTCAATAAATTTAATTCCTTTTTCCTTTTCCGTTTTCTGGTTGCTCTTTTTTTTCAATCGATAGTTGGCAGCGCTGCTCAAGATGGTAAGCGAGTTATCGAAAAAGTGTACATTCTGCTCAAAAATCATTTCAATATATTGCTATTAACGCTGCTATTGATAGATTACTGACTTGTATAAATTTTATTTTTATTATTTTCTAAATTTTTAAGAAATCTATTGAATGCAATTGATCTATCGAGTTGAAGCAACGACTCGTTTTACGACTACTTGTTCATAGATACATATCGCAACCTTAGTACAAGAATGACACCCTGTTACCATAATGATAATAATAAAAATAATAATACAATAAATAATAATAGTGCTTATATTATCTTAGCAAACAAAATTGATATCTCAAACAACAATTATCGATAGTGACGTGACTCGGTACAATGCACTCGAATGAGTGAACATCATTCAGTCGTAACGTCGCTCGATATCTTACTGTTATAATAAAAATATAGATAATAATATAATAAATATTAATAGAACTTCTGTTATTTTCGTACACAGATGGCATTTTTTATACAACTAGTAGTTCTGCAATTTAGTTAAATATATAGATAGTAAAATGACTCGATAGAATGTACGTGCTAATACTTACCTGGTATGCCATGCCGTTGTATCGTCACACGAAACCTTTTTACCAAAATAGCGCTTTTAGCACTTTGCAACACGGATTGCATATTTTGTAGAAAGAGCATGCCAAAGTGGCTAACGCGATTTGTATTTACAAATTGAAAATACACACAAATTCTGTCCACGAACCTTAATTAAGTGCACAACAAAATGTGGCGAAATCTATGCGAAAATCATTAAAAATGTTTGATGTGCATCGTTGGAAAGAATCAAATACATTTTTCTCACGATAATTGTGCCATATTAGCTGCCTGTGTGTGTGAGAGTGAATTTGTATTTGTGTGTGTGTTTTGTATGTATACAGAAATTTTCTTTTTGTTGTTTTGTTTGAGTGTTCGCCTTTATATACAATTACAAATACAAATAAAATCAGACGCAAATATATACAAACGTACATGAATATATATATGTTATATATATATATACATATATGTGTGTGTAATTTTTAATACATTTATAAGCAAATAAATTGAGAAAAGAAGAAACACGTAAAAAGGAGCTGGATAAGAAGGCTCCACAGTGGAATAATTCCATAAATCTAATATGCAGCCGGGCGTAAGAAAGAGATAGTGAGATATTAAGAAAGAGAGAGAGAGAGAGTGTGAGCGCTAGCGAGAGATACTAAACAAAATAAAATAAAATAAAATAAAGCAGAGAAAGCGATCAAAAGCGAACAGAACACAAATCTTGTGTTCAAAAATCCATGCAAGGCAAGCGGAGCGAGAATGCTGTCCACAACAACGGGAGGTGCTAGCCAATCACCGACAACAACAACAGCAGCAACAACAACTGATGCAGCCTCTACAACAACATCGGCAGCAGCTGCAGGAGTAGCAGCAACAACAACTGGATCAAAAACAATAACAACAACCACGCTTAAGATAAAAAGCGAACCGTTTTCCAGTCTATCGCCAGGTAAAAAAACATATTAAATAAATAGGCAATTAATTTATTTATTTATTTGATTAAAAAATAAAAATTTGTTTATATAAATAATAAAACAAAATTTGTTTATCAATTGAATTAACAAAATTTATTAAATAATTAAACAACATTAATTTTCTTGTATTAATTTATTTAAATATATAAAACTATTTATTTCTTTATTGTATTTATATGTATTTATTTAAATAAATAAATGACATTTGATGATCTTTATTTATTTTTTAAATAAATGTATAAACCGAACATGTCTATTTTTATATATTTATTTAAATAATACACAACATTTATTTACTTGCATAAAATTATTTTTTATTTAAAATATACATTTAATAAATAAATAAACACAAAAGTATTTATTTATTTTTATTAATTTAAATAATTGAGTGAACATTTATTAGTTTTTTGATTTTTATTTATTTAAATAAATAAACTGGATTTATTTATTTTTATTTTTATTAAGAATAATGTATTAATATTTTAATTATTTATTTATTTAATCAAACATATATTTATACATATTTGAATATCATTTAATTATTTACGTGGAATTTCTAGAAAACGCCAGCAATCAAAATCAGACCATGTCAGATGAGACGGGCGCAGCGGGCAAAAGCAACACCAACAACAATAATAATAATAATACCAACAACAACAACAATAACAACAGCAGCAGCAGCCATAATAATAACAGCAACAACAGCAGTAAAAATCCAACAAATCCAAATACGAGCGCAGCTTCAGCGACTCCAACAGATTCCCGACAGAATTCAAGCAGCAGCGTTAACTCGCCAACAAACAACAACAGCAACATCAACAACAACAATGCCAGCGATCATTCGAATACGAACAGCAACAGCAGCAACAACAGCAACCTGGAAAGCGATCTGCACCTGCAGGAGCAGGATCTGCTGAAGAAAAAGAACCAAAAGACAGGCAGCATCTGCATTAAGGAGGAGGACGGCGGTAAAAATTTAGTTTAATTCATATTTTCGATTATTATAATTATTGTACTGTAATTGTAATAGTTAGAGTCCTCCGTGAATTGAACGCAGTCAAACCAATTAGTGCAATGCCCCCCATGCTGTCTGTATAATCGCAGAAGCATATTATTTCTATATATCTCAATTTCATATTATAATAAATGAAAACTGCACTAGCAATATTATATTAGAATAGTATACATACCATAATATATTATCTATTTTCAAACCTGCACATTATTAGATAACTATACCGTAATAAATGATCTGTATCCATAAACATCTTTACATGTATATAATACATATAACAGGCACTTCAAAGCCATCATCATCTGGCGGAAACTTATCACTCGACAAGGGACAAGGAATACAAAGTCAAAATAGCGCCGCCGGCAACAATCCAAATACGAATCCTAATACGAAAGTGAGCTCTGTGAGCGGTTGTGGAACTGTAGTGGCGACTGTGGCTGCTGTCAAGGATGAGCCCACCGATCTGCTGGGCAGCTTGGTGAACATGAAGAAGGAGGAGAACTTCTCACCCAATATGTCCCCCGTGGGATTTGGTTCAATTGGCGGAGGTGCCAGCAGCAGTGCTCTTGATCGAGCCGAAACGCCAGGTAAGTAAAGGAAAATATTTATTTTTTATTTAAATTAATGTATTTATTATTTCTTTAAGTTAAAATGGAGTTGGAAAAGCAACCCGCATCGGTCATGGATGACATTGTTGGATTGGATGCCGAACGTTGCATGAACGAAACGCCAACGGTGACTCATAGTTCAAATGCAGCCTGTGCAAACAATTTGGGTGTCTCCCTTGGAATAGGCATCAATGTTGCCTCACCTGGTGTGGCCAACAATTTTATGGGCAACAACAACAACAGTAGCAACAGCAACAATGGCAACAACAACAACAACAGTGGCAACAATGTTGGCAACTGCTTGGATTATATGCAGCAGCAAAATCACATTTTTGTCTTCTCCACACAGTTGGCAAATAACGGCGCTGAGTCTGTTTTGAGTGGACAATTTCAAACGATTATCGCCTATCATTGTACACAGCCAGCGACGAAGAGTTTTCTCGAGGATTTCTTCATGAAGAACCCCATGAAAATGAATAAATTGCAGCGACAAAATTCACTCGGAATGGGCATCTGTAATAATATGTCAGCACAAAATTGGTCACCGGCATCGGCCAATAATAATCTGAATCTAAATCCGAATCCAAATCTTACAAAAATGTTGCAGCCACCAACGCAGAAATCAAAAACACATTTCAATAATCCAACGGACAAAAGAAATGCATTTATTGAGGCGACTCCAAACGAGACATTGGTAAATGAAAACGATTTAATGTGCTGGGAAACGGGAAATGCAAATCCTGCAAATCGAAACAGTCTTGAAACAGATGGAAATGATTTGGGTAAATGCAGCAGCAGCAATAACAACAACAGCAATATAAACAACAACAGCAGCAGCAACCACAGCAATATCAACAATAGCAACAATCATGATTTGAGTCAGGATAATAATATTATTTCGCTGCAAGGCGTCAAAGTGCCCGATGAGAATTTAACACCGCAACAACGCCAGCATCGCGAGGAGCAAATGGCTAAATTGAAGAAGATTCAACAATTATTATGTCCCGAGAATGATAAGTCGCCCAATGATGCAGTTGCCGCAGCGGCAGCTGCTGCCAATATGGCAAATATAATGATGGGTGGTGCAGGTGGTGCTGCTGCTGCAGGAGCTGGTCAAATGCGGCAATTGCAGCTGCAACAACAGTTGCAACAACAGGCGGCAGCTGCAGCGGCAGCGGCACAAAAAACCCAAGAAAATCCTCATCTAACGGGGGAAAATGATGTTCTTTTGCCCAACGATGTCATTGCCGAGATGTGTGGTCAAAAAAATAGTAATTCAAACAATAATATGAATAATATGACAGCAGCAGCAACAACGGCTGCGACTACAGCTGGCAGTGTCAACATGAATTTGATGAGCAACAATTCACCCGAGCTAATTGCCAATTTTAATAACTCCAATTGTGTGCTGAACATGGACAAGGAAGAGAATGCACTAACGCCCATGGAATGGACAAAGATACAGCAACAGTTCTTCGAGGAGCGACTGAAAGTGGGAAAAACGGTGGCAGCCTGTCGCGGCATGCCCGGACCAGGACCTCCTGCAGGTGCTGCTATTGCCCCGCCAACAACCACCTCCTCATCCGCCAACTCCTCCAACCCCAATCCCAGCATGCGCAATTTAAATGTGCAAGGACCGCCACCCCCTTATCATCCCACACAGCGTTCGGCATCGGTGCCAATTGCGACACAATCACCAAATCCCTCGAGTCCCAACAACCTGTCGCTGCCCTCGCCACGCACAGCAAGCGCTGCTTTGGGTCATCCCTCAAATTCACCCAGCATGGCGGAGCTGCCCACCACAAGTGGAGCAGCTGCAGCAGCAGCAGCAGCCTCCACTTCAGTCAGTTCGAAAGGCTGTTTTCCCAACGAGTGTGGTTCGCCATCGAGTCGACATCATCGTGGCAACAACAATCTTCTGAATCATCATCTGAATAGTAATCCAAGCACGCCGCTGGCTCATCTATCTCCCAAGGAACTCGATGCATTTGGCGCCAACTCTACTGGTAGTATTCATGTCGATATCTATCTGCATATTAAATCTATATTTATTAATATTTAATTTCTTTTAGCTGATTTAAAGATAACACGACCCACTTCACAGCGTCCTCGTTCGCCGGTCAATGGTAACAATAATCCCAATTCGAATGCTGGAAATCATTTGCTAGATGCGAGCAATTTAGATGCACGTTTGCCCAATTCGAGTCCCGGATTGAATTTTAATGCCCATGCCCATTTGCAGGGCAATCCAAACACTGCCATGAATCATCAATATAAAGGACCTAACGGCAATCCAATGGACGTCAACGTAAATATCTGCAGTAGAAGTTTTAGTTTGGTTATTTATAGTTTACATAGCTATCATCCGACCAATTCTCTTATTAACTAGTTTTAATTAAGATCAACAAATTTAAACCCAACTGTCTTAGATAATCCAGCCTAAATATTTTTTCAATATATCAGATATAAAATGAGCTAACAATCTTCGTAATCTTAGCAATCATAATTCAAACATTCAACTTTAAAACACTCCTAAAAATTATATATATTATATGACTCCAACATTTTATAGAAGTACGTATTAATTAATCAGTTGAGCATAATGTTTAGCCTGAAGAAAACCCAATAGCAACTACTTTCCATGTCTCCACAACCAACAGAGAAGACTGCCAAACAATGATATATATAGATATAATATAGTTTCAAGCAATTTTTCGCATAACACTTTGATTACAGACAGAATAGTAAGCTATCTATAATGAGTTATCCAATGTATTTTATAAACTACTAATCAGTTCTCATGAGATCTTTTCAAATGATATCGGAACAAATACGCAGGTTATAGACATGTATACATCATATACCTACCATATATCTACCATTGAGTTCTTGTATGAATAACTCCTAAGTTATTTACTTATATATTTTTATTCTATATACTTTATTATAGGCATCATAATATTATATAGGTATGATCGGTTAAAAATTGAATCTTGTGTGAATAAGTTTTGCTAGCTATGCGAGTTATTTTTTATTATGCATTCATATTGCGACATTTTTAGCATATATTTATATATGTATATTTTGAATATATATTTATTTTTACATATCTTAATTACAAATTTATATTTATATATTTTTAGTATTTTATAATTAAATAATTAATTTGTAATCTGTATACTTGGCAGCGTCAGAATTGTGGACCTGTTGGACCCGTTGTTGGAGGTCCACCTGTACAGTTTGGCCGTCGCTCCGACAATATGCCCCTAAATCCGAATAGCAGCGCCAATCGACCGCCTCCCAATAAAATGGCGCAAAACTTTGATCCGATAACATCGCTGGCCCAAATGTCTCAACAGCTGACGAGTTGTGGCTCGGGCGTTGGTGGTAATCCCGCCGGTGGCATGAATATGATGGGACCCGGCCCCATCGATATGAATAGCATGGATCATGGCAGCATGATGCCCAACTTGGATGCGGCAATGGAGCACATGAATAATGCGCCCAACAATTGTCATCCCATCAATCCGCTGCTGAATTCAATGGGTCAGCGCATGTTGAACCCGAAGATGGGCGCTGGTTTACCAACCGGCTTCAGTCCCGTACCGAATGGAGTGGTTCGCGATGGTTCAGGGCCAGTACCCGGTCCGGGTTTTCATGGCATTTTGACATCGCCGGGTGCTCGGATGATAGGACGCATGCCCGTTAATTTTGGGCCGAACTTCAATCCCAATATTCAGGTGAAGGCGAGTACTCCGAATACCATACAATATATGCCAGTGCGACCGCAGAATAATAATCAGAATAACAACGGAAATACCGGAAACAATAATCCAAATAATAATAATGGAAATATGAACAACAATGGCAATGTGCGCATGGCGCCCAGTTTGGAGTTCCTGCAACGCTATACTAATCCACAAATGGCTGGGCCACATCATGATGCGGCCGCCGCCATGATGCTGGGCCCAGGCCCAGGACCGGGACCAGGACCCGGACCTGGCGGACCCATGAACATGAACTCACCCAACGAGCAACAGCAGCAGCAGCAACAAAAAATGAACAATGGCATGAATTTCTTTCAGAGTTGTAATCAGTTGCCCGGGCTTGATGATGATGTTGTGGGCCATGAATTGAGTCTGGGTGCGGCGGCAATGGTGCGTGGCATGCGTCCGCATGGGATGCGGCAACATGGCGGCCTCGGCATACGCATGCAGGGACCAGGACCCGGTGGCAATAATCTTCTCAGTCGCCAACAGCAGGCGCAATTTCCAGGCGCTAGCGTGGATGGCTTGGATTGCAGCGATCCGAATGTGATGTACAACAATGGCGCCGGCTCCTGCAACAGTTCGCCGCCCATGTTTGCACAGGCAGGTGGACCTGGTCAAGTACCAGGACCTGGTCAGGGACCAGGTCCCATGTCCAAGCCTCAGCACTTGAAACCCATGCCTGGTGGTGGCATGTGTCAAGTGCCCGTGGCGCCCAACGTGGGCATGCAAGGTCTTGGACCGGGTCAGCTGCAGCAACTGCAGCAGCCACATCCCAATGTGATGGGTATACCCAACAACAACAACAACAACACTAACAGTAATAGCAACAGTAATCTGGGTGGCAACTCTGGCGTCGGCGTCAATTTTGTAGGACCCTCGTCGAATGATTTGAAATACGCACAGCAATATCACAGCTTTCAGCAACAATTGTATGCCACAAATACGAGAAGCCAACAGCAACAGCAGCAGCAGCAACAAGGTGGCAATAACATGATTGCCATGCCACCGAATTTGTCACCAAATCCCGCATTTTTTGTCAACAAATAAAAGCGAAACTGGCAAAAGAACTCTAGAAAGCTAGTCGCGAATCTAACTGAAGATTTGCTTATAGCATATGTATATATATATCTATATATATATGTGTGGATTGCTGCTCAGATCAAATTGTGGGCTATGTATATGTATATTTATATATATTTATACTCAGCTGATCTGCCCCGCTCTGCTCTGTACTCTGTATTGCAATCGAGCAATTGTAATGTAACATATATAACATAATATAACTAAATATACACACATATATATATATCACTTATATTATTATTATTACCATTATTATTATTATCAATGTTAAGAGATCTAAGATATACACGCATGTAAATTCTTCCATTAAACATGTGAAAAACAAACAAAAACATCGGCATATATATCGCATATATATATATATATATATATATATATATAATATATATGTATTGTTTAAATTTGTGTATATAGACGAGTTGTGCTCACTTCAACTAAAGGGAATCATTTTTTTTGTTATTCCGTAAAGCAAAAAATAAATACTTTGCTGATCGTTCCTAAAAAGGGGTTTACAATTTTTGGATTTGTTGATCTGGAGGAAAAATCGTTGAAACTGATTTAAACTGGCATCCTAACTGGCAATAAAACCGTTAACCGATTGATTACTTCTTACTATCAATCACAGCTCCGTTGCAGTTTACTGCAACCCTGGACATCATTTTACAGAAATTCAAGTAGTTAGCTTATCAGTTAATGGCCCATTCAAATTTACCTTTTCAGGATCTCTTGCGAAACTCTTTGAAATCTAAAATGGAAATGAGAGAAACAGATTTCTTTTTTTTTAATTTAATTCTTCATTTTTATATGTAGTTTTTCATTTCAAAAATAAGGGAAATCGGTTTTTGAATTGCATTTCTTTATTTCATGATTGTCATAAAAATTCACTATGTTCAATAAATATTGACGGAAATATTATACTCCGGAAATCGTCTCCTGAAATGATTCAAATTTGGAATATATATATATATATATTTTCGTCTTCAAATAAGTACTTCCTTTTTTTTGTAAGTGGTGAGTTTTCCATATTTTTGTAGCTGAGCTCTGTGTTGAACTAGTTTTCCATCGAGTCATTGGAATTATCAAGCATAGTTTCCACTATTTCATAATTATCAACTGCGAGAAAGGCGCTACAAATAGTTGAATTTCGATATTTAGATACATATTTATCTTAATACTCTGATACCGAAGGTATAATATATCTCTATTGGATTTGCTTAAGTTCAGTCATGCTGTTTGAATCGACACCCTAGAGATATGAGACTTGGAACATATACTGATCTGTGTCAAGGTACACTAGTAGTGCTATAGTCACCAAATCTGGTTGGTAGGTTGTTGGCTCTTACACCAAATTCTTTTCATTTTCAGACAACGCCCACATCCGCCACCCAGAGAGTCTCCAAAATTTGCAAAGTATGCTATTGGTAACCATTCTTAAGCCAATACATATATCTCATATGCTATATTGCTAGTAAGACCCTTCATAAATTCCCCCAAAAACGATAAAAGCCTATATATCCCGCAATTTAAGAGCTATAGTTAGCAAACTTTTAAGTCGGGTTACCAGGAAACTCTCCGAACATTTTTCTTCCGCTAAGCCCCCAAAATTCACAGAAGACCATATCTACCGCAATTATACAGACAAGCTTGGATGGTATATTACTAAAGATTGGTATTTGCTGGCTACCTGTTATCAGCTGGTATCACTTGTGGTATCAAAGTATTGCGCAGTCGGTTTCACCTAACTAGTAGATCTCACATGCTTAACTTTTGCGTTAGTTTAAATAAATTGCTGCAGTTAGTCAGTCAGTCCTTATTTTGCACTCCATTACATTTGTCTGAAGATCAACATAATCTGCATTATATAATTATACAATAATAAATATTAATTAATACTTCTTTTAAAATTATATTCTTTCTTTTTTATTGTCGTGTATTTCTTGTATCTTATATCTTTACAATTTGGTGGAGTTCTTACAACTAGTCAAAAATGTAATTTACTTATTACCACATCTATCCATTCTTTGGGCCTCCAATAAACTGTTTTGACAATTAGTTTGCATATTTATAAGAATAAATAATAAAGAAAGGCTGGAAATGATTAGGACCTTTCAACCTTATTATAATAGATAATAAAAATATTCAAACATATATTGGAATAAATCGTAAGTAATAAAAATAGCAGAAAATTATTTTAGTGCCGTTCTATTCAAATAAATAATAAAACAGATATTTGTGCATATTTATGGTATATGTATAGATATAATACATAAAATAGTAATATTATAATAATAAATAAAATTGTTTTAGTATTTTATAATATATAGTAAAAAATATATGAAATTGATTTTATTGTCCTTGGTATTATTACGTTGCTGCGAATTATCTGCAATCCTTGTTCCTTCTGTTATCATTTTAGATTTCTAATTTTCTGCACAAAGCTCCAATAATTAGTTGTAAGAACACAAAATTGTTAAAAAATATTCAAAAAAATTATAAAAAAAAACCATAATAAACGAGATATGATGAGAGATGAATTTTGTGCTTCTTCAGAAAACTTGCATACATACACGCTATTACTCAATCATAATTGGGCGCAGGCTATTTCCCTCTCCCTTCCACCCACCCTGCACACACACACACACACACACACATCCATAAAGTCGATAATTTATAAGGAAAAAAGCGCGTTCGTTTCTGTTTTAGTTGCAGTTGTCATGGCTCTTTTGAGGCCATCAACATCAATTTCAACGCTGCTCTGCCGTGCCGTTCCCGTCCTGTTTCGCACCCCCGCCACTGCTAGGCTGGCCACCACCCGCACTCCTTGTGTTGTTGTTGTTCCCGAATGGTCTTCGTTTTTTTCGTTTCGTTTCGTTCGCCGCCTTCGGACTCGAAGTCGGACTGTGGCCTTGGCATGCTTGCTATTGTTGTTGTTCCTTTTTTTGTTTGCTTGTTCTGCTTGTGTGGTGGTGAGTACTGCGTGCGCTGTAAGAAACAAGATGGTTGGCCTAGCAAAGCAGCGACACACACACACACAAGTAAATATGATTGTGTAGCGTCCATTTCGAGATCCACCCCTCTCACTCTCACTCACCAACTCACCAACTCACTCACTCACTCTCCCTCTCTCTCTCACACGCGTTTCGTAATTTCAAAAGGGGCTTAAATACAAAAGCAAATTCACAAATACAAACAACAACAACAAGGCGACCATCCAGCTCTGCTTACAGCTACACAAAAATGTATTTAAATGTACAGAAAAATCTATAAAAAAATGAGAGAAAATAAGAAGAAAAATGGCTGCAAATTTATGGTAGTCTTCTTCTTCTTGCGAGTGCACTTGAAATGATTTGATTTGATTCGATTGCATTACTCAGCCGAGTGATGTACATATACATATGTATCCAGCATGTATCCCCTTTATTCGAAATACCTTTTATAACTTAACCACAACTTTTAATTGTAATCATATTTACAGATTTTTTTCTCAGGCAGGATTTTCAATCATTTTTCATAAAGAAATAATTATTGAATCTATAATTGCAATAAAAATGTAGAATTGTGGCTGTATTACTTAGTATGCTGAACTTAATCATACAATATAAACGAAAAATAATGCCGTTGAAGTATTCGAACTGAAAGAGCACAACAATTAGAATCGCCGTTTTGAAACATTTTTTCGTTGCTGAAAATACTGAAAATACGCAAACAATATTCAAGTTTTCCTAGTTTGAAAAGACAATCAATATCCAGCATTTATTATTGGCGATAGTCAATGGCTTTGAATATTTTGTGGTATCCTTCGTTCGATTTGGTGTTGTTGATTTTCATAAATTTATTATTTGCATCGTATATGTAATTTGAATAATCGACGGCAATTTTGAATTTAAGAACAGTACTCTACAAATAATAATTGTTATTATTATTAACTATTATATATTAGTTTCGATTTTATGCTAATTTCCAGCTTTGAGGTGCAGTTTATCAATCATTATTTGAAATATTTATATATTTGTACGGATACTCCGATTTTAATTATTATTATTATTCTGAATCATTATCTATTGATTTCTGTTAGTCGAAAATTAAACATTTTGAACAATCATTACTGATTTTGATACCACTATTTTTATTTTAAATGCAATTTGTTATTAATATTTTTTTTGCTATTATTAAGTTGAATTTATTTATTTCAGTTATTGAGTCATTGGCTTAAAAACAGATTTTATTTTTTTTTATTCCTTTTATTATATTTATTTTGCAAGAATTGAGTCGACGTTTGCACACTTGAACTTTGTTTCAAAGACGCCCAGTTGTGGGTTTTTTAATGAATATAATATAATCGGCGGGCTTTAGCCTTTTTTGCACATATGTTCGCCCGGCTTCAGTGTCAAAATCGAAGTGAGCCAAGAGCCAGAAGCCAAATTACAAAATATTTGGCGTGTTTCGCATTTTCCCAACTGTGTGTATGTGTGTGCACACGTATGAGTGTGCGTGTGTGCGTGTGAGACATGTGTGGCATGTGTGGAGAAGCAACAACTCGCTCTCGTCCTCTCAGCACCAAGAATCGAGATGGGGTTGATACTGTTGCTGAGTGGGGAATCACAATAATTACTCACAACAATGAATGAATGAGTGCGAATGTGAGTGTATGAATATCACTCACATAGGGAGAGACCAGTGGCCGGCACACACACGCACACACACACACACACACACACGCACACATCACATTAGGGATACTACGAGAAGAAGAGTGACTCGACCGGTTTGACCAGTTTGTCTTTACGCAGCGGTTGCTACACTCAGAAAAATAAGTGGCATGAAACTTGGGAAATCGCTAATAATAATAGTAATAGTAATAATACTAATAATAATAATAATAAATAATTGAACTGAACTTTAGAAACTACTTCTACAAACCAGAGAGATATTCTGGCTTTCATGACATTTACAATTTGAATCCTATTTTGATTCCTCATCTTTAAATTATTAATTTATTTATTTACAAGTTTACAAGGTGATTTTAATTTTAATTTTAAATATAAAATAATTTTATAAGTTATATTAACAATTTTATTTTGTTCGTTTTTCTTGTGCATTTTTGTAGATAGCTTGCTTTTTTGTGAGTGTAGTTGACGCTTTTTGAAGGCCGTTGCAATGCCAAAATTAGCATAAATGCCCTGTTGACCTATGCAGGGAGAAACAGGACCAAACCGGACCTAACTCCTGTGCCAACCCCCTTTGGCCGTCCGTCTGTCCGTTCGACTCACATGTAATGCAGCAGAAGTAAACAAATTTAAATACTTGCCACGGCAGCTTTTCACTCTTCGAAGCCGGTTACTGTTGTCCTGCTATCCCATTGTCCTGTTGTTGTCCTTAACCCTTACCTCCATTACCCTCCTTGCCCGTTGACAGCCACCAAAAAGGGATTCGTGAGAAAACTAGTTTTCCAGGTGCGCTTCGTTTGCCGCCGCCGCCCAGTGGGCCAGAAATGTCCAGCCGGTCAGACAGCTGCCTCCAAATTGCTGCACCGCATCATCATCATCATATCATACTTGATATCCGCAACAGACTCAACAAACCCTACAATTTCCACAGCCTCCTTCAAATGCAATCCGTTTTCTGGAGGGTTAAGGCAGGATCAACTTCAATTCTCGCTGCCTTCTTGAAGGGTAGTCTACCTGAACTACCTGGACCTCCTATGATACTAATTTGCATACTCATCATATCTTAAGGGTAAATACTTTCAAGTCGGCATAATTCCATCACCAGACCAGTGGTCGCTTCTCGACCACAATATCAACAGAACCACAAACAAAATCGCCCTGAGGCGTGGGCGTGGCTATACAAATAAAAAATCGATATACGGACATAGGTCGAAACTTCAAAATGCCACAACTTCGTCAAAACTGAACTTAGATTAAAAAGCGAGGGCTTTTTGATTATAGTTTTGCACCTAAATCAATCGTGCATCGGAAGACGAGTAAAAATTATAGCCTGAAAATCGATATATGGACATACTTTGAACTTTGCCATTTTATCGATTTCTTAGCCTACAAGTGAACGTAGCACTTTGACACTTGGTCTGACGCGGGCTCAGGTTAGTATATGTTCCAAGATTCAAGTCTCTAGGTGTCGGAAAAAGTTGCGTTTGTACAGTTTCGGGCAGACGGACGGACGGACAAACGGATAGGCAGCATTTACCTTCGGTAAATATATAGCTTTATTTATAGTAAAAGTAAGAAAAAATATTCTCAGATAAATAATAAATTTATCAATATAATTTCCAAATACCCTAAAATCATTTTCGAATACGAAAGTAATTTTTTCCTTGTATTAATTACTTTTTAATATATTAATAATTAATAATGAGAATATATTAATAAAAATATTTCTGAAACCTTTAACTGTTAATTTTAGAATAAATCGTTTATACAATTCAGAAAAAGTAGCGAAATTTGCTCTTTCGACCAAATCAATATATCTGAAATATAAATCAGCAGAGCTTTTAAGCTAGAATCACAAAATTGTTAAGATACCACACCATTTAAACACGATAATAAACACTCCTTAATACTCTGTTCCCAGTATTAGATATATATTCTGAAAACTGTAGATGATGTGAACATTATGATTTGAGTTTTGGAAGAAAAAAAATAACATATCATCGAGTCTCTTGGATACATTTTAACTTCTTGGTGTACATATTCTAATTAGATCTCAAAACATAAATTAAATAGATGTGGTACATCAAAATATAGTACTTGGGGATAATATATATATTTATATATATTATATGGATTTTATTTGGTTCTGTTAACTGACCAATTTCATTGAGTTTTTAAGACTATCTTTAATCTTTGTGCATATATCTTACTTCAGATCCTTAGCATTGGGCTGTGAGCTAAACATTAGTTTCTTTTGCTCTTATTTTGTTTTACTTAGATCTTTGGCACAAGTATTAGTTTTAATCTAAACTTTGGTTTCTTTTAAACAAAAACATTCCATGGTTTCTGAGGCGTAACTTGAGTTTTATTCAGATCTTTCAAAATTACACAATAGTGGAGAGCCAAATGGAATAAACTGTGATTTCTTTGTGAACATATTTTATTATTTATTTTTAAAAATATATATAAATGCCGTTATCCACCTTTCATGCATTGGTAAGCGGCAATCCTTTGCGCTATTGCTAAAAATCTAAATCATTGCCAAGTTTTTCATTTGCATTTTCTTTTGGATACTATGTTTTGGCTATTATTATTTTTTTTTAAGGGAGTGTCGAAGCAGAGAGCTTAGTTTTTTCAGTGCGCGACTGTACTTGCGACAAGAACATTATCTTTGAATTCGCTTCCTCCAAAAAAACCCCAACTCTTTTATTTCCCCCTCCATTCCCATTCCCATTCCCATTTCCACTCCCCCAACCCAACCCCGAACCGCCATCAATATCAGCATTTGCCATCGCCCATTGCCCAGCGTTCCACTTCCACCATTCCCACTTCCCACTCCATTCGAAGTTCGCCCAGCAGAAAGCGGGTGATTTAAAAATTTAATGCCTCGCGGCTATTAATGGTAGAAAATGCTTGCGTAATAAAACAAAACGATAGAGGTGAAGTGAGGGGTGAGCTGTGCGGGGGCGGGGGCGGGGTATGCTGCGCAAGACGACTAACAAGCAATGGAAGAAGAAGCAGAAGCAGGGGAGGCGAGAAAAATCAAAAGAAGAAATAAATATGGCGCGTGTTTGCAAAATACGAAATTTTAAATTCAAATATTGATGATGATGATGATGACGATGTTGATGATGATTACGCTGCTGACGACGACGTCGCCGCTTTGTATAAGCTAACATCCCCCCTCCCCCCATTCCATTAATGACTGCTACTCCTACTCCCAGCAGCGCTGCTGCGTCGACAGCGTCCAGCGCACGAAGCTCGGCCGAGCTGTTCGGCTCGGCTCGGTCCTTCTTTCGTTTGTTCGCTTGCTCGGCCATTCTGCCTTTTGTATGGCAATTTTTCTTTGGCTTCTGCTACTGCTTCTTCTTCTCGCACGCTGGCCTTCGTTGCCTTTTTTTGCACTAAAAGTGTCTTTGAGTGATGAAGGGATGGGAAGAGAGGAGGTGGACAGGAGAGGGGAGGGGGTATGCTGATTTCTCTGCTCCTCTCCTCTTCGGCGCTTCTCGTTTTTTGCTTTGCGTATTGTGCTTTGTATCTTAACCTGGGCAAAAATGGGGCTGTCGTCGTCGTCGGTGGTTGCTTTTCTTATTTATTCAAATTCTTTTTCGCCCTCGCTTTTTTTATTTTCAAGTGATGGGGGAAGTGGGAGGTGGGGCGCGCTGTGGTGGAGGAGCGGGAAGTAGATGTTCACTGCCTTGTCGACCAATAGTCCGAAATATTGAAATATTGTCTCTATCCCTGCGCTGAATCAGAAATAATAATACATATACAACATTTCTTTTGAATATTAGAAAATATTAGATACGCAACTTTTGTTTATTTATTTTTTATTAATTAGTGTTGAGTAACTTAAGAATTAATCAGAATAAGAAGTGCAACTATTTGCTTGATTTAGTTGAACCGAATTCAACCTTCATCTGTGATAAATTAATGCCCTTTAGTACTTGGAAAAAATTTCTTTAATTAAGTAAAGAATGCTCAGAAGTAAAATAAATTATATGAATAAATACAACAAAAGTAGAAAGTACAGTAATATTTTATTTTGCGAGCTCTTATCAATTTATTTAATGTCGAATAATATCAGTATACAACATGGAAATGCAATTTCATAGTCAACTATGTACTATGATACCAAACGTAATGCAAAGAACAGGGTGGTTCTAGCCAAGAAATACTGCCCAAGTTTGCCTTTCAAATTGCGGTGGATATAAGAAAGTGACCTTCCTTCGAAGTTTGGTAACTGTAGCTCTCACATTACGGTTGATATGGGAGTGTCTAAAAAAATTATTGAGAATGTTCATACTAATCTTCCATCGAAGTTTGGCAACTGTAGCTACTAAATTGCCGAAGATATATGTTTCTGGGAATTTTGGAGGCTGGAGTACGATCTTAATAAGCTACTTTCCAAATTTCGTAACTGTAGCTCTTAAATTGAGGGAGATATAGAATTTAACCGTTTTTGGGGGCGGGAGTGGGCATGGTCCACAATTTTTTTTTACAGATTTTTGAAGAGTGTTTCTAGCATATAGTACTATAGTACTAGGGTATATATCTTTTAAATTTGGTGGCTCTAGCTTTAAAATTGTGTGAGATTTGTGCTCTTATCTATTTACGGTAAAAGGTGTATCGGAAGAGAGAGACGGAGTGGGCGTGGCCATCCAATTTTTAATCGATCTCTTAGGGGAGTTACCAGTAACATACCTTCAAAATTTGGGGAGTCTAGCTTACAAATTGTGGAAGATATGAGCATTTCAAATCTCTAGGGCCGAGGCTCCTGGGGGCGGCAGGTGTGGGCGTGGTCCAATTTAAATTTAAAATGGTGGGACATATGAGGATTTATTGATTACCACTTTCCAGGTGTGCAGGTGTGGGCGTGGCCATACAAATTTGTTATCGGTTGCTAAAGGCGGCTGCTAGTAATATACCTGCCGCATTTGACGGCTCTAACTCAAAAATGGCGGAGATATAGCCATTTGGGGTGGGCGTGGCATATCCCGATCATCGTCAGCAACCTATCAACCAAACTGGGTGACTGTAGCCTTAAAACTGTGGGAGATATGTGGCCTTATCGATTTGCGAATATAGATTTTATCAACTTCCTAGCCCCCTAGTGGACGTAGCACTCAATTTTTTACCCTTTTCTGACTCGGGCGCAGACCAGTATATGTTCCAAGTTTCCAGTCTCTATCTCTAAGGGTGTCGGAAAAAGTTGCGTTCAGACAGACGCAGGCCCAGGCACTGAAGAGTATAAAAAGCGAATGAAGCCCGCGATTTTAGTCACAAGCCCGAACTGATCCTAACTGTATTGCAACATGGCTTACATACATACAAACATACATGCATACATAAAGTTAACGTAGCTATAGACATGTATACGCTTGCGTGGATCATCGTGCCATCTCTCTCCCACAGATGCGCCCACGTATTTGTGTATGCAGAAAATGCATGCGTCTGCTGATAGAAAGGAGTTCACCATGAGAATCCACATTCGACTATAGCTTGGATGTAACCAATCTTGATGAAGTTTGGCCAGTGGGTCAATAATGTGCATATGCATATTTATTAGAATAATTTGGCTTTAAAAGGGTGAGATCCGCGAGTTCACAGAAGGACGGACAGACAGATATGGCTAAATCGACTCGGCCTTTGGTCCTGATGGTAAATATCTCACACATCTCAAAGTCGAACGTCTCAGCTCCAGTTTCAACTTTAACTCAAGTTGAGTCTCAAGTTTACCAACTTGGAAATACCCTATATACCCAAAGCAAAACTCAACTTCAAATACAAAACTACTCAGAAAATGATTCAAGCTGGCTAACTGTCCACTCCAAATGGGTTACTCCAGATTGGCGGGGAGGTGGTTGCAAGCTGGTGGTCTAGTGAGGAATGAGTAGAATGAAAATTTATACAAGCATGTGTGTGTGTGTGTATGAATGTACTCCAAACTCATTCAACTGCATAAACTGCGTACTGACTGTCCTTCTGTCTGTCTGCTAATTGCGATATTGTTGATATGCCTCTGAACAAGAGAGATAGTTTAGCAGGACATAATGATAATTATACTACGTAAAATACAGAGTAAGCCAATTTATAATTAAATATAAATTAAAGTCAGTTTTCGTTCTAACTTATTTTCCACCTCTTTGCTTTTGATCATTGTTTTGACCCTAAGTCAATCGTACATTTAGTTCTTCAAACATTTCTTGTGAGAATAGTGTTATCAGCTTTGTTCTGCAATTGTATATGTTCGAACATTATTATTTGAAAATACATATTTTTCAAATGATTCCCAATTTAAGGATTTCTTTAATGAAAGATAGACCTT